>JAKOGI010000530.1:0-282500 GCA_029747015.1 Carnegiea gigantea | reverse complement strand
TAGTTATGTCACTCTTTATGCCATGCGAATCTTCAATCTAGACTTTTGCTAAAAAATCTAACCTGAGCCACTAGATCAGCGTACTGAATGTTAATCTTGACACTCAAGATTCGACTTTTAAGACTTCAATATGAAATCTTATTTCATACTCGACTCCCTCTAGTCTCATCTTAAACTCTCTAAGGTGACTATATTCCTTTTACTGATACACTTCCAGTGTAAGTAATCAGGCGTCAAGGCGATTACCTGTGTGACTAGGACAATCCGAAGCATGTGACATTTCAATATGCCTAACATGCAACAATAAATCATAAGCGCTTTACTCAACTACAGAAGAAATGTGTCCATCACATACCAAGATACATCCAAGTACTAAACCTTGTGAATTCCTAGATTCAACGAATGAGTTTTATACACATCACTAGGAATAGGTTTAGTCAAGGGAACATAATCACCTTATTAGTGTATATATACCTAATGGCTGTACTTTTTCCTTCTATGGTGACAAGATGCACAATCTACCTCCACAGCTAGTATTGTTGTGCAGTCTTTGCTTGATACTGCACCATGACACAGCTCTCCCATCCAAGGTGAAGCCATGACCTGAGATTTGACCAAAACTCATCCGGGTCACCATCTCAATTGACATTTTGAGGATCCTTTCAACTTGAGGTCTCCTCCTTGATAGCGTAAGACTAAATCAGCTGTACCCTGAAGGTAGCGCTCGACTTTCTTGATGGCTTGCGAAACAGCAAGTCCTAGGTTAGTTTGACAACGACTTATCAAATCAACCGCTAAGCAAGTGTTAAGTTGTGTACATAACATAGCCTACATTTAGCTTTCTATGACACTAGCGCAAGGGACATTGTCCATTTTATCATCTATTTTAGGCACCTAACAAGACTCAAGGTTAAACTCTTCTCAACTTGGGTATCTACGGGTTCGGAATATAATTCCAAAATCATTCCAAGACATTTCGATGCATCCATCCTGGGACGGTTTTGAGTTATTTCCACTCCTAGAAGATACCTAGTTTTACCCATGTCCTTCATCTCAAAAACATAGGACAACCACTTTTAAGTGGCATCGATCAACTCCAAATTGGTCCAAGCCAGCAGTATACCATTAGCATACAAGGTAAGAAACATAATTCCCTATGTTGAGCTTTTGACATACATATGATGGTCTTCTGAAACCATAGATAAGTCAAACTAAATTATGGCTTCATGGAATCTAAAGTACCAAAATCTGAAAGATTGCTTAAGATCATATATGGATTTCTTAAGATGACAAACCTTTTCCTCTTGTCCCTTTGACACATAACCAATGGGTTAGTCCATATAAATCTCTTCCTTAAGATTACCATTGAGGAAAGCAGTCTTTACGTCCATTTTGAACGTCTCAAAGTCCAAATGGACAACCAAAGTTAGGAGTAGTAGGGTCTGAACTTATCAATCAAACCATTTGCCCGATGTTTTATCTCGAAGGTCATGTGCTTTCGATAGACTTGCATCAGGTCGGAGTATCAACGAGTTCTAAAACTTTTTTCTTGTCATTGAGTCCATCTCATTCTTTATGGCGTCCATCTACTCTTTGTGATTTAATGAATAAATCACCTCTTGATAAGAGGTAGACTTCTCAACTTCCAAGGAATTCTTCCATACCCACTCCTTTGGATCCTGGGACCTTCACTATTAGTCTGCCTGGGTGATAAATCCCTCCCCCTTTCTCTAGAAGGTATGGACTAGGAATCCCTCCCCCTTTCTCTAAGAGATATGAGATCCTAAGCATGAGGAGAAAATTACTCTCACTTTCCATTGGAGGTGGGATCCTAAATGTCTGGACTAACTGCATGTTCAGGAATGAGAAATTGAGGATAAAACTCATTCTTAGGCTGACTCTCCTCAACATTTGGAGATTGAGAACGAATCTCATTCTCCTAAACAGACAAAATTTCACCATTCCCATCGAATAAAGAAGGTGTACCATCCTCGATGACTTAGTGAGAATTCAAATCCTCCCCCTTACCGAGAGATGGTTGAAGGTCTTGTTGTAACTCATACAAATTGAGGTCTTTTTTAAATTTCACCAAAAGTTTGGCAACTTATCCTTAAGAAAAACGACACTACGGGAATTCATTTCACGAAGAAGATATTTATGACCTTGATTGGTTCGAAAAGTTCTAATATTTCGTTCCAAGTGAGTGCTACTTCGCTACAAAGTATTTGCATATATCAAGTACCTAATAGCGATGAGATAATAGGTTACATCACAAATATATCACTCCATGATGTGTTTTCACATTCCTGGCTCCGCAGATATTTGGAGTGAATGAACACTAAGATATTCAATGGGCTTGAAGCCTTACTAAAAGACTTCATAGTTGCTATGCTAGCTAAACTTGACTCACACATGGGTACCTTAACTCTAATGAGTCAGCCTTAAAAGACTATATGTAGCTAATTTGATAACTCTATCTTGACCCTCATGGTTAAGTTGAGCATGCCTAAAACAGAATTGTAAATGAGGCAAAGATAGAAGATGTCTTGTGTTGTTCAAAACATTGAAACACCTTTCAATGTGGCATGGGCAAACAAATTGCCATTGTAAACAATATCTAAGACATCTGGATGAAAACTAATCTTGGAAACAATAGACAAAAGGGAATATCGCACCTAGGTGAAGAAAAAACACATTCTTTTCATGGAGATATGTTCTTATTTCAAGGACATCTTTTCCACCATCATTACCTAAAGCGACAGTTTGCGAACTCGCCGGTTAGCGATGAAAGTTCACAAAATTAGCTCAGTCCTGAACTATGTGTTTGATTGAACCCGTGTCAACAATTTTCTAGTAACCATAGTAGGCAACTAATGCTCGAGAGCTAACAAATTATTCAGGAACATCTGTGAAAGAATGTACCTTAATCGGCTTGGGACAACCTCGAGCCTAGGATCCCTCTTTCACAGTTATAGGACTTCACATATGCTGATGCATCTCTTTCTTTCCCTTAGCCTTTTTCCTTTTTGCAATGACAACCTCAGGTCCGGAACTTTAAGCAGAAATGAATCTAGATGAACCTGATGCTAAGTTAATCCCACGTGTACTTAACAACGGGATAACTTTCAATTCCCTCACTAGATCGTCATAGATGCAATATGACAAAGTATAGCATGTTGATCGATCCAGTCTTGAACCATTTTTGGTATGATTTTAGGTTTTCTCGACACTGCTCACTAGCAGCATTTTTGGTATGAATCTTCTAACACTTTGTGTCATAGTCAGTGCTATCAAGCTTTCATTAGTAAACAAATTACTCACTATATTTTAATTGCCATATCTAAGGGTACTTATTTTAAAAGATGGACATGAGGCATATTTTCAAATAATTAAACTATCAAAAACTCTGTCATTCATGTGGCGTGATCAAAAACTTCGCTAAGCTCATAATCACCACATACAAACATGAATTAGAAGTTTTTATATTTTAATTATCACATTTTTTCATAAAACAATATTTATGGAGAACATTATGGTTAAACTAATTAACACGTCAAAAATATCACAAAGATATTCAGTTTAATCATTTGAAACAAATTTACATGAAGTTTTATCATTACATAAACGAATTTATATAACTATTAGTATATCATTTAAAAAACTATCAATGACATATCAACTAAAATTATTATATAAAACGTATTTATATAATAAAATGAATCTATATTGCGAAACATATTTGAATAGTAACATGTTACAAAAGAAATTCATTAAAGCTCAAGGAACATTATATAAAACATATTTACATAATTATAGATAACATGAAATTTATTCAAATGTCACTCGCAAATTATAAAACACATTCATAATTTTACGAATTTAGATTTGATGAAATGAATTCTTAAAATTACATAATATGAAAGGAATTCACATTCATTAACTTGGGCAAAGGAAAAATGTTAAAACAATTAGCAAATTTACTACAATTCATATAGTTTGTATATAACATTACTAATTAGTGATTGACATGAAGCATATTCAACATAATTTGTAACATGACATATATCCAAATATTAATCGCAATTAATTATATAGAACATATTCATACAATATTAAAATTTGGATGAAACGAATTCATAGTAAATCTTGCTAATATTATATAAAACATATTCATATAATATTGCAAATCTAAAAGTCATGAAACAAATTCATGGAGTAATCAAACACCCTATATATCTAAATAACAGTACGAAACTTATTCATATAAAGCTTCATGAATTATTTTTATTAACTACAACAAAGACAGAACAATTAACTGAATCATAATTGCTCATGTTTTTGCATAAAATTATTAAATCATGAAACATATTTATGTAACTAAATATTATATAAAACATATTTGTATAATATAAGTTATCAAACATAACCTATGAAACATATACATTCATAGACCAAGGGGATCTTAATATCCCATAGATATTAATTGAATTCGAGTAAGACAAATTTACGTCATACATACTAATTTTATACATGAAACAAATTTATATAACTTCAATCTAATTGATTATTTACTAGCCGCTCGGCATAAAAATTTCACGTTGATGTATATATAAAACGAATTTATATACGACATTAAACATATTAATGTTCTATAACGAATTCATGCATTCTGAATTAAAACTAATTCAAAATCTTAATTCGACGAATGAACTAAATCCATAACCACATCAACTTATATATAATTATAATTCAACCAGAAATTATAACATGACTAATAATCACGAAAATTATTTTAAATAAACTGATAAAATTGAAATAGGAAAAATGAATAAAAAACCAAAGCAAAACCCTTGTGAAACCTGAGCGCCCCTCTTCTTCGGCCTCTCCTTCATTTTAATTGAAACAAATTCATGGAGTAATCAAACACCCTATATATCCAAATAACAGTACGAAACTTATTCATATAAAGCTTCATGAATTATTTTTATTAACTACAACAAAGACAGAACAATTAACTGAATCATAATTGCTCATGTTTTTGCATAAAATTATTAAATCATGAAACATATTTATGTAACTAAATATTATATAAGACATATTTGTATAATATAAGTTATCAAACATAACCTATGAAACATATACATTCATAGACCAAGGGGATCCTAATATCCCATAGATATTAATTGAATTCGAGTAAGACAAATTTACGTCATACATACTAATTTTATACATGAAACAAATTTATATAACTTCAATCTAATTGATTATTTACTAGCCGCTCGGCATAAAAATTTCACGTTGATGTATATATAAAACGACTTTACATACGACATTAAACATATTAATGTTCTATAACGAATTCATGCATTCTGAATTAAAACTAATTCAAAATCTTAATTCGACGAATGAACTAAATCCATAACCACATCAACTTATATATAATTATAATTCAACCAGAAATTATAACATGACTAATAATCACGAAAATTATTTTAAATAAACTGATAAAATTGAAATAGGAAAAATGAAAAAAAAACCAAAGCAAAACCCTTGTGAAACCTGAGCGCCCCTCTTCTTCGACCTCTCCTTCATTTTAATTGAGGCCTCTCTCTCTCTAAAATAACAGTACAGCCCCACTCTTTCTCTTCAGTTAATCTTTCGAGATCTCTTTCTCATTGAATTCCTCTCTATCGTGAGCCTTCTCGGCTCCTCACGAGGAATACACGTCTCAGTTACAAGCCCAACCGAGACCTCCCATTTCGGCCTTGTCGTTACCCTTCTTTGGCTCACGATTCTGGTCAGCCACCACTGCCATGTTAGCCAATAAACTAAACTCAAATTATGAGACCGCCTCATCCCTGCCCTCTTTCACCCACTTGTATGCACCCAGTCACCATCTAAAGTGACAGCGCCATCACCATGGCATAGATCGGCCAAAACTGAGTCACATGACGCTTCTCATGCATCTGAATGCCACCAAGGCAGCGGCGCATGAAGGCGCGCGCCTCTCAATCGGTGTTCAAAAGGTGCATTTGTTGCATGAATGGCGTAGATCGGGTGCAAAGAGGGATTTTGAAGGAAGAAGGAGACTGAAATCAATCCTTGTAGGCGGCGCGTGCTTACACGCGCCACCCTTTCAAGCCAGTCTAATGGGTATGTCACGGTGGCTCTTCGTCTCCAACCTTTCTTTCATTTTTTTAAAACAAATTTAATAAATTTTAGGGCATTAGGGAGGTTTTTTCGAGTTGGTGAGCCACTGAGGCTTGCCACTATCACCTATAGTGGGGCTCTTGTGGTTGAACGCAAGGTCTACCATCAAGGCAGAGAGCCATATGAGGGTTAGGATTTGTGGCAGGGTATGGGGGGTTTCGAGTCACTGTTTGGGCTCACAACAGTTACGTTAACGTAAACATTCAACAACTTAAAATCATTCTTAGCATCAATCAAATGGCATGATTGCAGAATTGAACGAACTTATTGCCAATTTTGGTTGAATCTATTGGCAAACAAGCTAGTTATATAATCCCTCCCCCCCCCCCCAAAAAAAATACTTTCAATGATACAGTAAGCATAGTTGACAAGAATGAACTAATCGTACACATAATCATAACCGATTCATTTGAGGTCAAAATCAGGCAATAATGGCTCTGATACCACTGTTGGAAGACTAAGAACATACCTTAATACGGAAGCACAGCATCTCGTTATTCAGTATTTGCCCACGATCCGCTAAATTAGGACTGGCGGTGGCTATTGGAGTCACCGTAGATGTGACGCTCCAAACCCAAGCCTGATTGATGGTTAGGCTAACGTGAGAGGAAGGGAGAGAATTGGGGATCATCTATTCCGGATTATGTCACGCCTAGAATCAAGCTCTAAACCCCTTAAATAGCAGCACATAACTGTAACTATCAGTAGGGATTTAATGGGTATGATTAATACGCAATTTACCATTTTGTAACTGTCCAATTAATGGGACAATTAGTGTGACCATTACTTCGCTGAACAACAAGTGAGGGGAAAGATTTGGATTTTTGCTTCAGATCAATCCCTCTTCGAACCAATTTGGTCGGTACGATCGCGTTTACTAAGTGTCACCTACTAAAACAATTCTTGACTAGTGTAGTATCGCCCTGGCCCTACTCACGTCCTAAGTGTGCCCCTTATTTTAGTATTCGACCATCCACAAATACCAATGAAACTGGTAATTACTCTCTCCCTCTAGCACGTCCTTTTCTATGAAATTTCTAATGTAAGCATTGGTTTGAAAATCCACCCAATCCCACCAATGAGGACATGTTTGTTTTTAGCATATTGAACTTGGTTCTTACTTCAATATGTTATAATCTACTTTAACTTGCTTTAACGTCTCCACTTGCTACTTTCTTCTCTTAAAAATATTCTCAATATGATCCAAACTGCTTCTATCTATTGTAACCTACTTAAAACTGCTTCAACCCGCTCCAATCCACTCTAATCTATTTTAGCCCATTAACTGTTCCTCTAAAATGTTGAAAACGAATAGGCCTTGAATAGCAAGGCCCCCAATCTCCCTGTACTATGTACACCAATTGCATTTTTGAGCTCCAAGTGACAACCTATTCTCTACGTCCGATCCACTATAGACATGGTCTTAGAGATGAAGACAATGTCTAAGTAATGTCTACCACTCTATTTTTGGAGTGCCTAAACTGTAAAGGGGTTTCCATTCCCCCCATAGTTCCAACAAAGGATCCTCATGGCTCGGGATAGGGCTCACACTCCAGCTTCCACCTGGAGAGTAAAAACACTAGCATTAACTTATACTCCTACCTCTTTCACCCTCTTTCCATCGCCCACCACATCCTCTATAGCTTTATCAAAGTCATGCCCTAGTTTTCCTTCTAGTATTCTAAGACCCCACTCCACTTTTTGCCTTCTCACCTTGCATCACCGCCCTGTTAATTCTCTTCCACTTCCCCCTTCTTCCTCCACCGCTTGCGCCCACTTGGAAAGTGAAATTTTCTTACTCAGTCGTTGGGTCAAGCAAACTATCTGGAGTAATTGTCGAGGAGGGGGCAGATTGTCAATATGAGTTGGCTGATTCTTAAGTTGGGGATGAATATCTTGAAACTCATATTAGGTTTTGATTTGTAAATTATTCGGGCCATCACTAAGAGAGATAAACATAGGTAGAATCTTGAGGAGATCTTACGATTTGGGATTAGTTGGGTGTGTATGCATACACGGATCTTTTAATTCTGAGCCATCATTTCTAATTAATTGCCCCTCGAATTTCCACTACATAGAACTGTTTAATTTTTTATGGTCCCTCACTGTGGATGTAATGCACTCTCATCTTCCCACTTACCAAACTCTTCCAAGCCTCCTGCCTCTTAAAATAAACGTCATCCTAATCATGCTGGGAGGTCCCAAAGCATTTCTTTCAATGGACGTCAGCTTAGTGGCCCCCTTGTTTGTACCCTGCAGCTTCTCTAGACGAGTTTTTGTTGGTTTCTTGCTCAACCATGGTGGCCTTATAGTGTGCTTCTATGGACTTCCCCTTAACCAATCACCATAACAACAAACAATCCTCTCATCTTCTTGCTCCTTCCAATGGCTACACTCATAATCCACATGACCCAGGCTTTCACAATAAGAATGGAAGGTCTGTAGCCCTTGATACTTAAAAGTTAAAATCCACTTACTTTGACTCTCCTTTCCCCACTGAGATCATCGTTACTCTTTGAAGTGGTTTCTAAGAATCAAGGTTAATGTTTATTACTAAAGCAAGCCGAATTCCTAGAGGATCAGACCTGTCATGCTCAATGTAACTCCTAAGACTATCTCAAATCCTCATCACAATTTATCCTTTCTTCTATTGAAAGGGACATCATGTACTTTACCTCAAAACAAGGACACATCAAAACTTACTTCCGACAGTTGCATCCCTTTAAGGAATTCTCTTAATAGAAGGAGGTAATTGTCGAAGGACCGTGGTCTTCCTTCTAAAAACCTTTTGCGCTTAATCTTGTTGAAGAATTGAAACCCAACGAGATTTAGCTCTAACTCCCTTATCAAAGCTTCCTCCTTTCTTTTCCAAATTAGCATGATGTTACGTTTGAGGGCCGCAAAGGCAAATGGATTATTAGTATACAATCTTCCCCCAAGAGTAGGGGAAAAAAGCCATTCGCATCCTCCGCTTCCTCTGCGTCATCGCCTCCCAAAACCCTAGATTCCTTTTCTATTAACTTTAGTTTTGTCCAATCATCAACTAACTAGTCAGTTGTATCTTTGACAGAGCCAGACTCCATAGTGGTGGAGATAAGATCCGGTGAAACCATCCATCGATGGTATAAGACTAGATTACACATGACGAATAAGACCCATGGCGCCCTATCCAAACCGTTGTGGCTCAAAAGGGGACTATATGTGCTCGAACCGCATTTTTAGGTTTCCTTGACCATTTGATGCGATTTATTCTCTTCCAAGGTGTTCTTTATTAGTTTGCATCTACTTACTAATCAGATCATCATATGCGTTTCTTTAATAACGCAGGATAATCCTATTTATAACTTGTCCCATCTAAAAATGATTTCACAAAAACAACTACAAAAAAAGATATTATAGTTCTGAAAATACTTCATGCTAAATTTGGTGCAAATATTAGCAGCGTATTTAAGATTGCACCTTTTTTATTATTTTGAATCTAAAACTTACAGAGGTACAAATTTGTTGAACAACAAAATGACTTACTATATTATACACATCATCACAACATTATGGTTGAGAGTTTACCTGTAAATTTACTTACGGACATGTTCTTTTGGACTTATAAAAAATACTTATTCGCATTTATTACCAAAAGTTGATGCAACATGCTTAAACTTGCAAAACACATGCTAGAACTTACTGAAACTTCCACAATTATGTTGAATTGTGCTAAAGGGGTTCATATTATTCGACCTTAATTAATTGTAATTAAGCCAATAAATGTATTTATAAAGTTATTTACTTGTTTATACACACAATATGAGCTAATGTGTATTTATCTATTTTATAGTGCAATATAAACATACTTCAATGAGTTTTATATTACATGCGATGATTGTTGCACATTAATTTAAGAATAATTTTTTTTAATTGATATATATAATATACCAATAGTTTTGCAAATATGTGTATAGTTTGAAGTCCTTCTTACATCTTCTCATATGTTTTTACATCTCCTTATATATTTTTTGTAACAAGCAACTTGTTATTTGTTTTTTTCTCATATTTAGAGAAATATGTATATTATTTTTTATTTACTACCAATATGAAAAACTTGTCTATACTTTTGCGAATATAATATTTCTATAAACATAAAAACAAAAATTAACAATGTGAATCATATTTGAGTTTCAACGTGAATCATACATGGCATTATAGTAAAAATAAGTTAAGACGCTTTTAAAATTATAATACAAAAATAGCATTCATTTTTAAATTTTGACTTGAATCATACATGAAAATAGTCAAACTATTAGTGACATAAGTATTTCAATTATTTCATCCCTAAGTTTATTCATAGTAATAAATTTTTTTTCTCAATTGTCATTCGTAAAGATGAGTGCTGATGATTAAATTGTTCCATCGCTCCTTCAAGTAGGTCATATTTCTTACATTGAAGGACATGACGGTGAGTTTCCTTTTCCTATGTAAGGAGCTAAATATTCAAGTGTGTTTAGATATGCTAAGTCAACCAAGTACTATTTTTCTAAACAACTATGAAAAATAATTAGAATTATTTCTAATAAATGATAGGCATCAGAGAAAGTGTTAAAAACACATCCTCGTGTACCTAGAGGGGACGAGGAAAATTAAACTCAAGTTGAAGCATACTATCTCGTAATACTGTCATGTCATGTGCACTCACCTCCAAATTGACGTTTAAATAAGTGATCATCATGTCGAATGATACCACAGACAAGGTATTTCAAGTGTTCTGACCTGTACATGATCAATGAGCAACATTGTTCTTAATTTCAATAAGATTCTTTAAGGGTTATTTCAATTTTGCTGAGAAAAACTATTTTTTAAAAAATTATTTATAGGCAGGTAAAACTAATGTTAATAAGAAAAAACACCTCAAGTGGATAACATATTTGGTTCTATTAATTTATTGGCTTGAATTTATTTTGTTTTATTTTATTGACTTGTTTAAAGGTTTGTTTTCATTAATGAGGTTATTTTAACATTATTTTTTCTCATCCAAAATGATAATTGAAGAAAAACAAATTTTGTTTGCATAATGTTAAAAAAATAATTTGTTTAGTGATGGTATGAAATTAATTTCATAAATATCACTAACGTATTATCCGTGAGTTACTTTCATGAAATAATTTATTTTGCAAATCATACATTAAAGACCAACAATTAGACATACATATCTAAAAATATTTACATAACTTTCTAGTAATTCACAACTACTTACAACTATCACTATAGCCTCTTACAGCTCCATACAGCTTATTACAGCTCTTTATATTTTCCTACACAACTATATCTTATCGTAAAATAGAATAAGCTTAATATCCTCTTATGGTAATAAAATAAAATAAAATAAAATAAAATTATGTAGGTGGGTGATCGTCTTGCAGTCTTGCTTGAACTTTGTCATTACCTTATGTACCTACCAGAAAATCGTCTGTTTGTGATCGAAAAAGCAGTCACAAATAGAGCAAAATTGGTCACAAATGTCGTTTGTGATCGATTGCGCGACCGAATTTGGCTGTCATGGTCAGAAATTGAATTTGTGACTGATTCAATCGCAAATTGTTATGTGACTAAGTCTGTAATCGCTATTTGTCATCAAATTTATGACCACATCATATTTGACACTGTTTTCTAGGCCACTTTTGTAGTGAGAAATGGAGACCAATTTGTAAGTGTATTTGCGACCGAATTGTTATTGTGATTGATTTTGTGACCGAAGTGAATCATGAATTTTGTGACCAAGATTGTAACTATCGCTGTTTGTGACCATCTTTGTGACCTATATTGTTGACAATTCTGCTCATTTTATGACTATATTTGTGACCGATTATAGTAAGGTGGAAAAATAATTTGTGACTGTTTTTGTAACCGTTTTTTTTTTTTTGGGTAAAAATTGGAATCATGTATTTATATACTGATTGTCTCTCTGAATTTACAAAATTACAATACATATTTACATATACATGACAACCAAACTTCACGGTTTCATGACAACCAAATAAAGTCCCAACAAAGATAACTTAGTACTAAACTTCATAGTTTCATAACCAAATAAGGTTTCCACACAAGTAGTTTAGTACCAAACTTTATAGTTTCAAAACAACCAAATAAGGTTCCCACACAAGTAGTTTAATATCAAATATTCAAACTTAAATTACAACAGTTCAATATCATTCAAGGTAATCCAAAACACAAAGCAAAACACATGACACCATCAAATATTGTTTGGATAACAATCATACATCATCCTCATCCTCGTCGTCATTGTCATCCTCATTCTCTTGTTGATCACCATCATCATCATGATCATTGTCATCTTCGTCACTATCTTCACCACCACGACTATGGCTTCCCTTTCCAACATCACCATGGATGGGTAGTGGAATTGTAAAATTCATTTGTTTCAACAAAGTTTGTACAAGTGTACTGACAAATGAGAAAACAGAGTACAATTCCAACATTTCAAGGCACGAATTTGCCAACTCTTTGAGATCATATAATTATATAACCTAATTAGATATATATAGAAATACAGACATAGGAATGGGGCAGGAGATACCATTCCAGATACACCACCAAGTAGCAAAGGTCTTCTCCCTAGTTTATCAACAACTGTGACAGCAGTGCCAGTTATTACCAGCTGCAAGTTAAAAACAGATTTCTTAGTAAGTGTTTACATGACATGCAATACACAACATAATAAACTATGCATAGGTAGATATTTTTTTGTTAATACATCAAAATCATGTTCATGTAGGTGCTAGCTCATTATCGAATAAACATGAAACAAGGAATAATTACATGGAATAATATTATAATCACTAAGATGACCCAGTTGCTCACACTCAATGTTGTATGTCAAATAAAAACATTGCCCAATAATCCATAGTGTCCCTTCCACCGGATAATATGAACAGCATTATGTAATACACACACTCAATTTACAAGATCTTGACCGAAAGTGTAAGCAGCTGAACTTCATCCTTATATTCTATGTAAGTGTTCTTCACACTTACAGTATAAGGACTTCTAGATTATATATAATATAGAAGTCAACAAGGTAGGATGGAAATATTAGATGCAGAAGGAAATATAGAAATCTGAAAAGGAAGCCACACTTACAGATCAGCACTGACAAATGTACCTTAAACAAACCAAGCAGGACTGAGACCCTTATTGCATCGGGTAGAGAATCCTGCATTCTGCCAGACAACTACTAATTAAGGAACTTAAAATGAACTCCAACATCCCTCCATAACCAAACACTGACTCACCAATGTACATAGGAGTTGCATGCATTCCCTGATACAACAGAATTACAAGTCATTAAAACAGGAAGACGGTTTCTTGTCTAAAGAAATAAAATTACAAGATAGGCCAGTTCACATCAGTCTTAGTCAAATATAAATATCTTGTAGCTACCGTCCCCTTTTAATAAGGGATAGTAAGGAATTCGCAGCGAACATTAGGACATCCCAACACCAAATTGAAGAGAAAGAAGAATCAGAGGATTGCAGGATGCGTACCAGTCCAATTTCGCTGCCAAATATAAAACGTCCAACTACCATCATTCCAAAGTCTGATGCTACAGCTGTCACTAGAGCTCCAACAAAATAGGGCATTGCAGCTACAACCAGCTCTCTTCTCCACGCATAGTATGAAACTCACGTAAAATGTCGGAAACCAGTAAATATCTAAATATAAACAGAGTATAGAAAAGCACATACCTAGAAAGTCAGCGACATTGAAGGCCATGACAGATCCTATCAGAGCCTTATACAATGAGTTGTGCTCTATAAAACACCACAACAGTAAAACTAAGAACTTCGCATTGATAACTAATAAGGGCCACCGATAACAATCTCTGGTAGCATATTCACATAGAAAAGGAATAAAGGACTCACTATTAGACCAACTTCAACTGAACTCAAGTTCTACCATGTAATTCCACTAAGAGTCTGAGACTGCAAAACAAAAGCACAGTAATGAAGCAGACATTCGTCATGTGGGGAGGGGGTATTTTGATATCTAAGTTATGTCAACTGACATTTTGTAAAAAGGCATGAGTCCAATATTCGAATGAACATTGCTAGACCATAACGTTCAAGCTGTGTAAGAATAGCCAAGATTACATTAAAAATCGCAGCCCAACCCCTCTTCCCCCCCCCCCCCCCCAAAAAAAAGGAAGAAGATGCATATATACACTCGATCTCCCTCTCTCAATATCTAGATTCCGGGATCACATCATGCGGCCTATTACGAAGGGACATGTGTACAACATTCATCCCAAGCTTTGGGCACTAAACTTTTCTCCATACATGAACAAATAACATAGACCAATCTAGACATCCTCTTACCAGAATTGAAATTAAGGCACATGATATAGCACTAATATCATACCCATAAAGTAGGCCCCCAAGAGCTAGGAATAAAAATTTGCGGTTTGGCCATTAAATAATCAGATACAAAAAACAACTAAATAAGGCTGAAAATGATCACCGGCAGCGGCCACACTCACCGGCGAGCAGGCGCGAGAGAGGGAAAGAGAGAGTTGGCGAGCAAGATCAACGATCTGACAGAGGACGGCTGTTTGGTGTGCAGATTAGCCTAGATGGCCTTGTCGATGGTCTCGTCGCCGGCATCCGACGACCTGGTGGATGAGCTGGTCACCGGCGTGTGACAAGCTAGTTGTCAGTGCGAGAGAGGTAGAGATCGAGGGGCTCTCATGAGGCGTGAGGCGTGAGAGTCTGAGAGGCTGTCATGAGGAGTGAGAGAGGCTGTGAGGATAAGGGTTCGCAAAGGGACCAAAACTGTGACCCAAAAAAAAAAAAATTCTAAAATACCTTACTTTTTTGTGACCAAAAATTAATTTATTAATGGTCACAAAGTCAATTGCATTTTTTTTTAAAGGAAAAATTAGTCTCAGCTCTAAAAATAAAGGAGAAACTAATTTCAAGTTTTTAAATTTTGAAACTTGTGATCAATTTTATAGTGGTATGAAAATTGGTCACAAAATGTAACGGAATTTCACACCATTATACCTTTGGTCAGAAATTTCTCACAACCTTCTACCTGTCATAAAATTGGTCACAATTTTTGACTACTTCTCATAGTTCACAAAAAATCGGTTACAAATTTCAGTCTTTCTTATAGTGGTCACGGATAAAAGTCCCACATTGGAAAAGTGATGGGAGGATCTTGGACTTATAAACGGTGGCATTGTATATCCCATCATACCAGCCTTTTGGGAAAAGGGTAATGGTCCCGTGACAAGTGGTATCAGAGCCAACCTATACCTAACTCCGATATTTCGCCAAGCGGGCCCCATCTGTGGTGAGGACGTCACAAGATTGGATGGATCGAAGAGAATGTCACGGATAAAAATCTCACATTGAAAAAGACATGGAAGGTTCCTGAGCTTATAAGCGGTGGCGCTGCACACCCAATCAAACTGCCCTTTTAAGGAGAGGGGAAGGGCCACGTGACACTTACCTCTTAGGTAGTTGTGGCCCACGTGATTTCTTGAGATATAGGAGCCCAATAAGTACCACTTACCATTCAATTTATGAAATAATAAAAAAAAATCACATATGCAATTTAAGGTCGCTGTAGTATAACACAACAGTTGTCAATACCTTCAGATGGATTAGACTAAATTTAATACAAATCCCTTTATTATATATAATTAGAACCTTATTTTACTTACAACATAAATTATGAACATTACTCTGCTTGATATCATTATTTAAGAAATATTATATTATTTGACTACATAGATTTTTTTATTAACTTACTAAGATACATAATTATTTTGAGAACCTAGTTGAAATTGATACACAATTCTAATTTAAAATAGCAAAATGATAAGTGTCATGCTGCAAGACACTTTATAAGTGTCATGCCGCAAGACACTTTATAAGTGCCTTATTTTGATAAGAAAATCATGCTATTATGTTTTTAAATTGAAAAAAAATAGTAGGAGCAAATTGTGGAAGCATATTAGAACTTATAAATTATATAAAATCATTTTTTTATCCATAATTTATTACATTTCTAAAATACACGTATCATATGTATTCGTAGATAGGGTTAATGCGATTAGAGTATTATTTAATACTTTGTCAGCGTAGCCGACGAATATTTAAGGTTAGCAATTCATAATTAAGTATAAGCATTGATAAAATTGTGGTTTTAAATCATAAAATATGTTAATTTATAACAAGGTAAGATATTTAAGAGTGTCTTACAATAAGACATATATCACTACACTTTAAAATATTATAATGGATCGAACTATTGAAAATATAAAATTGAGAAATGTAGTTGTTAGAATTGAACATCACAAGCCGGCATTACATAGTTAGGATCAAGCATTATATACAATCTTAGCATAATTTAAAATACACAATCTAAAGCATAATAAACTTTAGATATCCGAAAATTTGAGTCGCAACGCCTTCATAAACGTATTTATATATTTGAAAAATAAGTCAAATAAACCGTTGATGAGTAATTAGGTGATTTGTGGTTAATTACAATTTAATCCCTTAAGTACTTTTTACAGGCCTTAATAGTCCTAAATTTTGCTGAATTATGTTGAATAATGTTGAATTAAGCTGAATTATGCTGAAAGCTGTTAAATATTAATAATATATCACTTTATGATAATTCCAAAAGAACATGCCTACATGGTTCTCATTTCTTGACCCTCTTGATGTACTAGCAACTAACGTCTTTAAACTTAATTTTCTCAATTCTCATTAGATGAATAAGAAATATGATAGTTGAAAACTCAAACCAAAATCTTTCAATCAAATTGTGCTATGTTTATTAAATTCAAACCAAAATGCATTAATCAAATTATGCTATTTCTTATTGATTTCATTCCATTTCTTCAATTATAGAAAAATAATAAAATAACATGACTAGAATATAAAATTTATAAATTTACAAACAATTAAAAATTAAAAATATTTTAAAGAGTTTAAATATGTAAGAAACATAAAATTTTTAGAAAAAATTATAAAAACTAAACTCTCAAATATCCTTTAAAAAAAGTTCAAATCTTTTTTTTTTTTGGGCACAAAATAAAAAAGACATCGAACTTTGCTCGAAAGAAAGGAACTTAAGAATTTTTCATAATACAACCATTAATTTGTTCGTGTTAGACAAAGAATGGAGGAGGTTGATATTGAATAAGTTTAAGAAATTTACAAAGATTTTGAATCGTTTCGCAATGTTTGCTTTTTAAGATAATGCTTGAATAATTTGTCATGTCTTGAGTTTAATTAATAGATTATTAACCTTTTATTTAAAAAAGCAAAAATATTAAAAAAGTCCTAGGTTAGGCAAAAAAAACAGAGCTCTTGATCCTATGTGGCATCAATTATCACTTTTTTTCATAGTGATACTACTTTATCTTTCTTAGTAGCACAACGAATTTTAGTTTTGGGTTCAAAGTGATACTAAAGAAATTAATTACATGTATAGTCAGCTATATTCAATTTTTTGATTTATTTTTTAGTTGTGTACAGATTGTTTTAATGGATAAGACTTCCTTTGCTTATCATATATAAATAGCATGAAGAAAATATTTCATTTTTATGTCGCCATTTGAAACTTGGGGTTATTTACTAGAGAATAAGAATATTGAGTTATTTAATGGGAATCAGAGAGTGGAAAGTATAAAGGGAATGAGTAAATATGAATTTTATTTTTTTATTTTTTTTCTATTTATTTATATAGCATTTATAGCTCAAAAACATTCGAAACTTGAATATAAATTAAGTCCTCTAATATTATTGTGAATCTAAGTTAAAAAATATAATACTGTTATAAAAAAATAATTATTGTCACCATAGGAACCAAGACCCCATGAAAACCAACATCGGATGCTGCCAAAGTGCTAAGCGATTGACCTAGTATACTAGATACAGCACGGCAAAGTATTAGACGTGTCCCATCAAATTCTAACGGCTCTTTTTTCCAAAAATCTCACACTCCCTGTGCCTCCACCGCTTCTGGTGCTGCTAAATCCATTTGCTTCGTTAAGAAGTGCCCATTCCCCCTTTTCTCTCTCCTATGGGCCAGCTGACCGTTAGGAATAGGATCTGACAAATCCTCCTCTCCCCCTTTTCTCTCTCTCCGCTCCCCCCTTCTCTGCAGAAAGAGCGAGAGAGTGTGTGTGTGTGTGAAGAGGAGAGAGAAAGATGTCAGTGGCATATGCATTGAGAAGCCATTGCAGGAAGCTTGCAAAGCTGGGCTTAATCTTTCGCCGGGACTTCAATTCCTCTAAATGGTTCGTTCTTTTCTTGTTTTCCATGTTTTTTGCTGTTACTCCTTTTGTGGGTTGAGGCCACGTTTGATAAATTGGAATTTGATTTCGGAAATTCATTGGGTGTTTGTTGAAAACAGCAAGACATGGGCGAAGATGACGACCGCCAGGATTAAGTTGCTGAGGAACAAAAGAGAGACTGTGGTTCGCCAAATGAGGCGGGACGTTGCTTTGCTTCTACAATCGGGTCAGGACGCCACTGCTCGGATCCGGGTATCCATGTTTTACTTAATTTCTTCCCATTTTGGTTCCTGTTGGGCTTTTCAATTCATGGGCTTTGCTAGAGTTTAAGGTCGTTGTTTTTTGTGTTGTTTATGTGATGGGATTGATTTGTTTTTTTTTTTTTTTTGGGGGTGCGTGAAATTAGTGCTTGTATCAGTTGTCTTTTTTGGTGGGTTTATGTTGGCACTTTCTTGGTTCCTCTTATCCGAGGCTGAAAATTTGAAAATTTTTGCTGTAGCCTGAAGTTTCTGTTGTTGGTTGCATTCCAATTTACAGCTCAGCAAATGATTATTATAATGTGGGAATTTGCGTATGATCGATTTGAACATACAAAGAGTATTACTTTTGGTGCGGTTTAGTGGGTTTTAATGTTTTATAGATAGAACCTGGGTTGTTCAAGCAAAGAAAGGCGTGGCACCCTCCCCCCTCCACTATTCCTTTTATATATTTCCAACTTTTTCGTAGGGGCTACCCAGGAAGGTAGAAAGGAATGGTATCAGTTTTAAAGATGGGTTTGATATTCAATCTTACTACCTCCTTGTAGCTGAAGTCCTGCTCCTTTCACTCTGTTGGAGGCATACGATTCAAACACTGCCTTTGGTCAGCTTTTCTAACATCTGGTGTGGTACTGGTAGATGCATCAGCATGGAGACGCCAAGGGATGGAAGAGTGTTTGTTATTTGACGCAAGTAGAACTTAGAGAAGGGCTTTAGAATAGTTGGAACTTAGAAGGGAACTCTTTGGTGATGCTCACGTTAGGATGATGGATGGGAATGATTGAGGATCCGAAATTTCGGGGTCTCTGTTATTGTAACAATCTTGGAAAGTCAATCAATATTCTTATATATCATCCTTAGGGCCTCTTCTTTTCGTTGGGAAATAGGCGTTGGGAAATGGTTGAAGTTTGTTGAAGTTTGTTAAAGTGGTATTTTTTTGTTAAATTGGGTTTAAGTGGATTAAAGTTGGTATATTTTTTATATGATGGGTAGAAGTTAATTAAAATAGTGGGTTGAAGTAGGTTGAAGTGGGTTGAAGTTGATTGAAGCGGGTCAAAATTAGTTGAAGTTGGTTGAAGTTGATATTTTTTATTGAAGTTTGTGAGATGAGATTGAAGTTGGTAAATTAGACTATATCAATGAGCTACTATGGGTGTCTATTTCTAAAGTTTTAACTTTTAAGGATCTTTGTGCATGCCATAAGTATTTTTCGGATTTAATAGTTGCCCTGGTCACTGTGCTGTGATAAATAGTACATCCGCTGCTGATGCATCCTTGGCCACTATTGCTACACAGGTGATGATGATGACATAAACTTCAGATAACTTATTCTGGGGCAGTGTGTGATAATTTTTTGGGTAGATAATTTCTGGATTACTTTTGAATGATTTAGGAAGAGTTTGTGTCACAGGATGCGCCAGTGACAATAAGCAATGGGTTTCAGGAGCTACTGAGATGATTCCTTAGTTAAAAGGGTGTCACTGGGCCCATTTATTCAACAAAGTTCAAGGATTTCAATTTGTCTTGGATCCATGATCCTTGCCTTGAACGATGCAATGCTGCTAGGCAAGTTATGTCGGCCGACAAATTTCTAGATATGCATCACTACTTTCTAGTAGAACTGAAGTCCTCGCTATGGAAGTTGCTTGTACATACTAAAGGTTGCATGTTTCTTTCTAAGCGATAAAATATGTTATCATATATTCCTTTTTGCTGCACATTTTTGAATGAGGGTCATCACTTTGTCACTTTCTCACAGTGATCACTCTATGATTTGGTAAGGGCATAAATTGAGCCTTCTTGAAATCCTTGTTACCATCTTCATTCAGTTAAATACTAGATGGAGAGGCGTCATTTAACTTCATTTTAAGGTTTCCTCTTTGAGATTTTTATGCAAATAACAAAATGGAAGAATTATCTTCTTTTTAATGTTCTTGTCAAGAAAAAAAAATCTATTTTTTATGTTCTTTTTTGGGGGGGGGGGGTTTGTTTCTTGTTCATCTGTAAAGTATTCGTTATAGTTATAAACATATAATTGAGAAGTGTTCTATGACTACGGTTTTCCCCCTCCCCATTAAAGCAGCAGTGCACCTTTGAATGCAGTGAAAGTCTCATAATCTTATTGCAAAGTATTAATGCTGCACTCTGTATTCTAAGCTTAAGATGTGGAGTCTCTAAAGGCATATTGGGGCTTCAATGGCAGGTTGAACATGTAATTAGAGAGCAGAATATGATGGCTGCAAATGAGATCCTAGAGCTCTTCTGTGAAAGGATTGTTGCAAGACTCCCAATAATTGCTAAGCAAAGGTCTGGAGTCTGTACCTATTCCTGGGTTTCTTATATTATAGGTTGTGCTAATTGTTGAATTGGTCTTAACAAAAATGATACGAGACCTTATTAAGCATATTTGATTTTTCTTTTTTTGTAGGGAATGCCCTGCAGATCTTAAAGAGGCAATCTCGAGTTTAATATTTGCAGGGCCAAGATGCTCCGACATTCCTGAGCTTCTGGCAATAAGGGATATTTTTCAGAAGAAATATGGGAAAGACTTTGTTTCAGCAGCTACTGATTTACGTCCTGACAGTGGTGTGAATCGCTTGGTACAGTGGTTTTTTTTTTTGGGGGGGAGGGGTGGAGTTAGATGTATGGATCATTAGTATTTTTTGGTCTAAATTATTACTGAAACCTTGAGATAGTTTTTCAGCTTTTCACGTGAACTCAGGTGATGAGCTTATTTATGTTTGAGATGCTCATTCTCTATTTTCGCGATGTGATGATTCCTTGAATTGCTTGCTTTGTCACCAGCTAATTGAAAAGCTCTCGGCGCTAAATCCTTCTGGCGAACTGAAGCTGAAAGTCATGAAGGAAATAGCAAATGAGTACCAGCTCAAATGGGATACAACTGAGACAGAGATGGAGCTTCTGAAGCCCCCGGTGGAGCGCATAGTGAGTATTCCTTGTTCTTTTCATACGCAGTCCTTTTTTAGCTACTGCATAGGTAAAAGGAAAAGAATGTTTCCTTTTTTTGGGTGAAATTTTGATTGAATAATGGGAAAGGGGAGAGATCATTCATGAATGGCTCTAAGATATAGTAATTGTCTGTCAACAGAGGCTAATACTAGTACCAGTACTATGGTAGCTCCTATACTTAATTTGTGACAGAGTCTTGCCTGACTTCCTTGAATTTGTTTGACCTGAAAAACCAGCTATGGTTACATAAACATATTAAGGCCGCACCATGATTTTAGCAGCCACTAACATGGGACGCTAGGAAACTCTTGGGCGAGACCATCTCACCAAATATATATGCTGAGACGAACCTTTTTACGGGATCGACTCTTTAATTTTTTTAGGGGTGACTTGGTTGTTTTAGGTGCTTTTTTTAACTTGATGGTTGATTCTATTGGACTTTTTACTTCTAAATAAAAGTTACACCCAAATGAATTATTACTCACTGGAAAAAAAAAAGAAAAAAAGAAGCCATCTGTTAAGCATATGCTTCACTATATCTCCCGGGTGAAATGGTCTTACCAAAAATCTACTTTAGCTAGAAACCTTTGGGAGTTAGCTTTTAGTTGTTTGGGTCTTAATTGGGTGATGCCTATATCCGTAAGCCAACGATTGGTTGCATGGGAAGGTTTTTTTTGGAAGGAGGGTCAAGTTTAAAGTTTTTCGAGCTATTCCCTTTGCCATCTTTTGGTTGTTGTGGTTGGAGAGAAACAGGAGACTTTTTGATGGGGTTGAAACCTCAATTGAGCAATTAAAGACAAGTGGATGAAGGCCTTATTCTTTTGTAAGGAGGAGGTTTTCTGTTCTTTGATTGATTTAATCGATTTTGTGGATAGCCTTTTTTTGGGTTTTAATTAGCTTTCATGAGATGCTTTTTCAGCATCCTTTCTTGTACATGCTCCATATCATTATCAATATATATCACCGTTTCCTGTCCCAAAAAAAAGAAAAAAAAAACCTCTAGAAAGATGAGTGGACAGTGGGCCATTTTCTTGTGTATGCTAGTTGAGTCTGCACTAAGAGCCAATACCGAATGGAAAAGTAAAGTGCTTGTTTCTCAAGTTCATTCAGCAGTTCAATATGTCTGCCAATCAACCAATCTGCTGTCACTTTTCCTCAAAGCCAGTGAAGCTTTATAATTTGGCTTGTGGGTTCACCTTTGCATGCTATCATATTATCATTACCTATTAGCAATTTGCCGGAACTTGTGGCTCCAGCATGTGAGTTCTTTTTGTGCCAAACCTTCTTCAAATCTTTTATTCAGCTATTGTGGCGGGCGTGCTTGGTTTGCACCTCAAATCTTATAACGGATCTCAATATAAAACTAGAATGTTCAGCCATTACACTTCGGGTTCAAGCCTCCTTTGCTTCCTATTAGTCTTAGGGTTCCTATATGCCTGATGCCCACCAAACTGCAAGTTCCTATATCAAACTGGATAATTTGCAGGAACACAGGTATATGAGCTTTGAGATGTGTAGGTAGAAAGATAAAAAGCTGCTCCATCATATAAGCCATCCACACTCTGAACTTCGCGAGCTTTGAATGTTATTATAAGGCTTCCAAGAAACAAAATCTAGAGGCCAAACCGGGGAGGGGGGGACCAGGGAATGATTCCAGAGGCTTTGCTATGATTAGGACTTCCTAAATTTTTGTGCCCATGAGAGATGGGTTCCATAGAAGCCTCCCTGTAACAATAGAACCTGAATTTCCTGCAGTTAACATAGAATGAGCTTTCAACTTGTTAGCATGCTCCTTTGGGCTCTACTTTTTTTGACGTTGCTGATAAGTTTCCTATTTTTGATGGATGGAATCTTGAAGAATATTCTGATTTGTTCAGTTGTTGATCAGTTTTGAGATTGTAGTTCATCATTTCTTTTATGATTCCAGAGGCTTGCTATGATTAGAACTTCCTAAATTTTCTACGCCCGCGAGAGACGGGTTGCATAGAAGCCTCCCTGCAGCAATAGATCCTGAATTTCCTGCAGTTAACATGGAATGAACTTTCAACTTGTTAGCATGCTCCTTTGGGCTCTACTTTTTTTGACATGTTGCGAATAAGTTTCCTATTTTTGATAGATGGAATCTTGAGGAATATTCTGATTTGTTCAGTTCTTGATCAGTCTTGAGATTGTAGTTCATTTCTTTTATGCTAGCTTGATGTTTTTCAATTGCTTCAGCTACAAGTTTGTGCTCATTTTTAGCAGGAAGGACCTCGTAGCTTTGTCAGTGCTACAAGTCTTCCCTTAAATCCAGGAACTGCTCCATCTACTGAAGCTCCTCAGCCAACAAATAGGTTTTGTTCGATTCCACATCATGCACTCATGTTGATGTCATCTTCTCTGTCTCACTCTTTTCACTCGTTGATCAGGTTATCAGGTGGTGCTGTGAGTTTCAAAGATGCGGCATCAGCAGCAAAAGCAGCAGCAGATTCTGCGAAGAATGCCATGGCTGCTGCACAAGCCGCCGCCCAACTGGCTCAAACAGGATCCTGTGGTTCCAATCATAACAACTTCAATAGATCAAATTTTGATGATTGCACACAAATTTTGGGGGTCCATGGAAGGTATGAGAGACCCCAGAGTCTAGGGATGGGCAATCGTTGCTCAGAAAATGCTGAAATGAGGCCAGATGTTATGGATATCAACAGAAGGCTGCAGAGCTGTAATGTTAGTGGTTGTGCACATACTGATATAAACTTTGACGAGTCAGACTGCGATGAAGACGCTGACATGAAAGAACAGGAACCGTGGAGTGGTCCTCCACCCTTTGACCGTGCACTATCAAATGCTAATTCCACTGTTCATCCTAAGTTGCCAGACTATGATGCTCTGGCTGCTCGCTTTGAAGCGCTCAAGTATCACAAAACATAAATTCCTAAGATGTTTCTGCACATGTTAAATTTCTTTCTTTTGATTATATATAGGGCCCGGCAATTCTTTGAAGACTGTCTGTTTTCTGTCTGTAAAATTGCTTTATTTATTTTTCCATGAAATCAGCTGCCAAAGATGTAGATGATATATTCTATTTTGTTCCTTATGGAAAGGCCAGCAGTTAATGTAGCTTGTATCTCTCATTTATTCCCTCTTTTCTGTCCCCTTGCTATAAACTCATCAAGGTTATTTATGCATCTAGGTAAGTAATGGTTTGTAATTCTTTGCAAAACAAACTTTGATATAAACTAACTATATATGGCATTTCTTTGCAGATGGCACCATTTTGCTGCCTCTTCCATGTGTGATGGCATAATAAGTATTTTCCAACTATGCATACTAAATCGGCAATCTACCATAGTTAGGACCGTCGGAGAAAAAACTGCACGATAATAATTGTCGTTTGTTTGTGGTGACTGCCTGCATGGACTTGCAATATAATCATTTTCCCCCCGCTTTTAATGTTTATCTTGTCAGAATAAACTAAAAGCTTTGTAAGACAGTCTATTCTGAGCTATTAGTAAGGCTAATTATTCAAAATCTCACACACCACATTTTCCCATGATCATCCAGCGAAGTGTCCATATAGGCATACCAGTGGAAGACACAAGCCGGTGGTAGCAACAATGAGCAAGCTCACGCAATTCGACTTATCTCTATTTCATGACATTAAACTGATAAGCTAAGTTATATTTTATTTCATATACTTTGTCCAATTGTTGCTAATTATGTATGTTTCTGGAGAAACTAATTTTGATGATAAGTCGGAAGAGTGGGCTTGCATGGCAATCTTCAAAGTCGGCTCGACCTAGACCTTGGGTGTGGACCAGAGGAACTTCCCTGCAACGATTAAGTCAAATATCGGAAAGAGTGAATAAAGATTGAAACTATAAAGATGAGATCATTGAGGAATATGGGAGAAAATGTCTGACATTGCCTTGACTTAAAAAGAAATGTGCTCTGACAGCTTGAGGTTGAGTGTAATGCCCCCTACTAGCGATGATGGGGTCTCTATTCATAGTTAGAGTAGTTCAATGGTAGGATGGTCATTCCACTAATTTCTTTCTTTCAGGCCTGCTTGGGCCTCTCATTATGGCCCAAACTGTTGTGTAAGCCTCTTGACTCTGCTTGCCTAGGCCCATTGCCATGGTGGATTGTGATAGGGCATGGGACCTAGATTTCTCCAAATCATTTAGTCCCTCACATTTACTTGCACACATTTTAAGGAAAGCAAGTGGGATGTGGACCAATGTCGCCCATTAGGGTATGCATTGAGGCTCATGACTTTCTCATCATTTCCTTCTTTTTGGGTACAATGATTGGTAATGAGTTTTGATCCTTTATCTAGGGCTTTCCTAGGCAACTGCCAAATGTTGTCCCTTCTCCTTGCGAAGGCTAAAGTCGTAAGTGAGCCTCCTGACTCTACTTGCCTAGACCAATTGCGATGGTGGATGGTAACGGGGCTCAGGGACGTAGAATTTTTCAAATCATTTAGCCCCTCACATTCTACCTACACACATCTCAAGGTGGGCAGGTGGGATGTCGACCAATGTTGCCAATTAGGATATGCATTGAGGCTCATGACTTGCTCGTCATTTCCTTCTCTTTAGTTGCAATGATTGATAATGAGTTCTGATCCTCTATCTAAACCTCTCTTGGCCGACTGTCAAATGTTGTCCCCACTCTTTGAGAAGGCTAATGCCATAAATGAGCCTCCTGACTCTGCTTGCCTAGTGTGGATGGTGACGGGGCACTAAGACCTAGATTTTTCCAAATTATTTAGCCCCTTACATTCTAGCTGTTGGCATCTCGTGGTGGGCAGGTGGGATGTGGACCACTATCGCCCATTAAGGTATGTATTTAGGCTCATGACCTGCTCATCATTTCCTTCTCTTTGGTTCCGATGATCGGTAATGAGTTCTGATCCTTTGTCCACGCCTCTCCTGGCCTACTGTCAAAGGTTGTCTCCGCTCTTGGAGAAGGCTAATGTTGTAAGGTTGCTTGATAGTGTGCGACTTTGTTGGAACGAAACCAAGTCTTCCGATAGAATCTTGCAATCAACAATGTATCTATCCATGGGATAAGATGTTTTCTTTCTCCCTTCGTCTTATCCTTTTGTTATCTCCTCATGACCCATCATTGAACCATGATGATGGCGTATGGGTTTAAGCATTCCATGTGCCAATGAGCGGGTGGTACTGTCGGGCATCGAGTCTAAAAGTGGTCTTACTTCTATGATCTAAAGGTGGGAAAGACGTTCATTGTGAGGGATTCAAGAAAAGAATGTGTAAGACACGGACATCCAGTTAAAGCAGGGCCTTAGCCCCTAGGGGCTAAAGGCGCAGAAGGATCATTAGGTGGGAGGATGCCCAACTCAAGGAGCATTATATAGGAGCATTAGGTAGGAGCACATTCAGCTCAAGCACGGCCATAGCCCTTTGTGGCTAGGGCTGGCAAAAATTCGGGTCCGGGTCAAATCGGGTCCGGACAAATCGGACATTTGGGCAAAAACACCATACCCGGATCCTCTCCGGATTATAAACTGGACACTTTAGCCAGGCCCGGATTCGAATGTCCGATGTCCAAAACCGGTTGCCCGAATGTTCAAATTTATGATATGATTTTAGAACATTCCGACCAAAATTTTGTGTGACGAACCCGAGCCCGATTTTTGAAAGCCCGAACCCGGTTGTCCAAATTTATTTTTATAAAATTTTCTAAAGAATTTGGACTAAAAGTATGCACAAACGTAGTTGTCCGATGTCCGAACTCAGTTGTCCGATTGTCCGAATTTGTTCGAACCCGAAATGGTTCAAAAATCCGGACAACTCGAACCCGAATGCCCAAATTCGAACTCGACCCGGATTTAAATTCGGATATGACCGGTTGTCCGAATTTTAAATTCGGACATAAATTTGGTGACTGTATCCAATTTTGTTCGAGTTGGACAAATTCGGGTCATCGGGTCGGATAGATTTTTGCCAGTCCTATTTGTGGCTAAAGGTGTGGAAGAAGCGTAGGGCGAGAGGATGCCCTACTGAAGGACGGCCTTAGCCCCTTGGGCTGAAGGCGCTGAAGGAGGGTTGGGCGAAAGGGCGTCTAACTCAAGGAAAGCCTTAAAGTTGCAGAGGCAAGGTTGGGCAAGAGGACGTCCTACTCAAGGACAGGCTGAAGGCGCAAAAGGAGGGTTGGTTTGGACGACGCCCGGCTTAAGGACAGCCATAGACCCTTGGGGCTATAGGCAGAAAACGAGCATTGGGGGGAGGACAACCTACTCAAGGACGGCCTTGAAGGCGTGGAGGGAGCGTTGAGCGAGAGGACGCCTTGCTCAAGGACAGCCTTGAAGGCGCTGACAGAGCGTTGAGCGAGAGGAAACTCTACTCAAGGGCGACCTTCAAGGCATGGAAGGAGCAGTGGATAAGAGGATGACCTTCAATGCGTGAAGGGAGCAGTGGGCTAGAGGACGCCTTGCTCAAGAACGACCTTCAAGGCCAGGAGAGAGCATTAGTGTAGAAGACGCCCTGCTCATGGACCGCCATCAAGGCACGAATGGAGCGTTGGGTGAAAGGACGCCCTACTCAAGGATGATCTTCAAGGTGCAGAAGGAGTGTTGGGTGAGAGGACGCCCTACTGAAGGACGACCTTGAAAGCACGGAGGGAGCTTTAGCCGAGCGGACGTCCTGCTCAAGGACGACCTTCAAGGCGCGAACGGAGCATGGGAGAAGAGGACATCCTGCTCAAGGACGACCTTAAAGGCATGGAAGGTGCATTAGGCAAAAGGATACCCTACTCAAGGACGACCTTTGAGACGTAAAAGAAGCAGGGGGCATTAGGATGCTCTGCTCGAGGATGACCTTAAGGTGCAGAAGGAGCATTGGGCAGAAGGATTCCCAACACAAGTAAGGCCTTCGTGAGCAACAGGTGCCATATAGTGTTGTGCCAAAGCGAATGGATGGCGTGGTGATTTTTGACCGAGCCTTGGAGTGATGAATGCCAAAAGTTGTTGATCTTGAACTTGACCAATAGCTAAGTGAAAATTTGGGGATTGTTCACCAAAATTTCAAAAATAATGGGCCATGCTTCCGATTGCCCCTAACCCCTCTTATTAGGATGGCTATGAGGGCATTGAATGATGGCTATGCTGCCTTTCTAGCTGTCGTGATGTGGATATAATTACATGAGCTATCCAAAGACGATAAAGGACGGTATAACTTATGTTGAACTTTGAAATTTATCCTGTAAAATTTCAATGCCATTTGATGATTTGGGATATTTGGTTTCCAATCGGTGAGATTCCAAAATGCTCCCAATCTCACATCAATTTTTCCACTTACTGAAGATATTGCCCCTTTTTTTATTGATTTTTCATTAATTCAACGAGATTTCATTTTCATTAATTTTGGCGGGGGGGATTGGGCAAGGCATTGATGGGCAGCGCCTTTATCTGAGTTGTTAGGTACCAAAGAGGGAATAGATCCAGCATGGAAAGTGGGCTTGATATAAGTTTCCACTTGCAGTCTGACAACATAAAACAAAAGCCTTCATTCCCATCTTCACTGGGCCTGACAATGGGTCAACCCATCTTACAATATGCTTGCTTTCTTTGTCTCTCTCACCATCTCTCTCTTTTGGAAAAATTTGGCATGGGTCCATGCACATGAGCCATATGACAATATGATATGATTGAAGCGGTTCTCATTTTCTGGTGCTTGCTTATCCTTCCTCTTTATTTTATATATTGTTTTTATTTTTGTGGATGTGCGTGGGCCTCACTAAATGTGTTTGTATGTTGATAATGCAATACTCTGAGCTATTTTTCCTAAACTTTTGCATAACTAAACAACACGCACTGGGCGACCCTTAGAGGGCTAAGTCAGGAGCATGGTTGGCTCATCGAGGTAATAAAAGCGAGTGCTCTAATGCACTTAATCGGCTCTTTATGCTCAATGATCGAATAGAGCGGTCAATATTGAGGTTTGGCGTACTTCTAGCGTGGCTAGTAGCCATGGGAGGCTGAGTGTTTGAGTTGTTCGATTTTGTTGCCAAGCCGCTGTGATAGGTAAGTCTCACTATCGATTGTTGAGTTGTTGTGTCGTGCTTCCTTCTTCTTTTTTTTTTGAAACTTCTACAGTTGCTCCTCTTTTTTTCCCATTGAAAAAGTTCAGCATTTTGGCCCGTTCATCTCGCTTCCGAATTGCAGATTTGTCCTTCCTATGCCAAGTAGGTACCTTGGCTATGCATGCTCGCAGAAGGCACGCAATGGGCACTCTTTCTGGCTTGACTTCTCTTGGTCATCTCTTGAGGCTGAGCTAGATTAATAGGTTACAACACATTTGTGGGCGGCGGACAGCTGCTTGTCGACCATTAAGGGTGTCAAGTCATGTATTGGAGTGGGCGACTGGTTGTTCGAGTGTTGAGGATACCGTATGATGGATCCATGGTCTACCTAACTGAGTTGAACCCCCTTCATGGAGGCTAACTCAACCATCAGGCCAGTGGGTTAGCTTATTATCGAGCCATTCCTGATGGGACGTCCCCAGTTTATACCTGAAGAGAGGGAGGGGTTAGGCCTATAGTTCATGGGATTAGCCATTGCGCAGCCTAATGGTATGCCGAGCTACTGCACTGAGCAACTTGATTAACTTAATTTCAATGCTGAGCTACTCCATCACTACTTCCTGTGCTTCTGCTTCTTTGCATTCTTGCTGCCACTACTAACTTTCTTTTCTTTTTGTTTTAATTTTTTTCTGACTTTAGTTCTTCTGCGTTTCTTGCGAGTGATGCATCGTGACTGAGTATGACCACTGGCTAGGTGACCGGTCTTGCCATGGAGATGCTACGTTGTTGCATTTCGTTTCCTCTGAGTTTCCCTCTTCATTTCCCATTTTGCCAATTTCAACCGTTCGCTTCTTTATTTCTTCTTTCTACTTTATTTTGTGCGGGCATGCATCTTTGATTGCACTTTGGGCAAAGCTAGTATTCTTGGGTATGAAGATCCAGTTCTTGCTATTTGCTTGTAGTGAGATTGCTCTTCTCTTTTATATTTTTGGGTGGGGGTACCATGAACAACGCTATATAATTTATTTACTTGGTAGAACGCATCCATGTCGAGCTCTTGATGAATGTTAAACTTGATAAGATAGGACTAAATGCTAGTACATGATGGTGGAGCCTTCTTTCTTATTTGGTAGGCCTTATAGGAAGGCACATCTGGCCTTTATAGGATGCAAGGCGAGGGAAGGCAGCCTAGTTCCATAAGGGTGTAAGAAAAATGCCCATCATAGATATGTTTAACCCCTCGCTAGGCATGGGGGGATGCCCCGACGGCGCCCTCGTTGTAGGTGAATGCTGAATGCATGCTTACCACAGGTGGCCAAGTGCCTTAGGTCATGCTTTATAGTCAACTACCATCGTTTACCACTCTCCACAGACAGCGACAATATGTTTCTAGAGAAACTAATCTTGATGACGAGTCGGAAGAGTAGGCATAAGTGTTGCAATCTTTGAAGTCAATGAGGCCTTGAGCTCTTGACTTGCAAAAAAGGTAGACCTCATATGTGGACCAAGGAATTTCCCTCCAACGATCAAGTCAAGTATCGGAAAGAGTGAGTAAAGATTGAAACAATAAAGATGAGATCATTGAGGAAGATGGGAGAAAATGTCTAACATTGTTTTAACATAAAAAGAAACATGCTCTGGCAGCTTGAGGTTGAGTGTAATGTGCTCCCCTTACTAGCGATGATGGGGGTCTCTATTTATAGCTAGAGTGGTTCAGGGGAAGGGTGGTTATTTCATTGTTTTCCTTCTTTCCGGCCTGTTTGGGCCTCTCATTCTGGCCAAATTGTTATGTGAGTCTCTTGACTCGGCTTGCCTAGAACCATTGCCATGACGGATTGTGACGGGGAAGAAGACCTAGATTTTTCCAAATCAAAGTAAAAATAGATACAACAAATAAATTACCGTACCTTTTTAAACCCACCTCATTGTATGTGTTCAATGTCTAAAACTAGTCCCATTTTTTTTTCCTTTTTTGGGATTTTTTTAAAACAATGGTAAATATAGGTAAAGTGAAAATTAGACACCTCTTCTCACAATAGTATGTCCAACTGTATCATCCATTATGATTGATCGAAGAATAGGAAAAAACAACAATTTCAAGTAAATAGTGACGTGATAGAATGCCTAAATTTCAATGACCACTCTACTGTCATGTTCACCTCTCAATAGATGTGGTTGACAATGAATTGCACGTTATGGTTCAACCACACCCGCACGTCTTCAATAATATTGGAAATTCACCATGGAATGTGGATATTCCGTTAAAATGCTTGAATCACAATTTGGTTGCTTGCTTGGACTATTGCATTAACTCTATCTCTAAGAGCTCTAGCCTCTGCAACAAGGACGGATGTGTCACCGTAATACATAACCCCTACTTTGATCACTTTGTCGCTCCAGTAATGCAGTACAAAGCCTCCTGCTGCTGAGGAGTTGGTAAGTGATCCATCAAAATTGATTTTGATGAATCCCGGATGTGGAGGATGCCACCTCATAAAGTAGTTAGAGGTGGAAGAGGGAGAAGAAGATCCCCTAGAATAATCATCAGTTGATATATGAGTTCAGTTTCTCCATTCGACATTAGCTTTTTTATTTTCCCTTTGATCACACATGGAAAGGGGTTGAAAATTTCATTTTGGAAGGTCATAGTTTTCTTGAATTTTCATATACTCTATAAAATAAAGAAAATTATGTGGAGTATATGTAAGCTATTGAGTTTTGATGCTATTGAGCCATTGCCAAACATTTTGCGTTCCACTAGGAATGACATAAGATGGAATCCAACCATGATTAACAGCTATTTCTCATACCTTTGTAGCTATATGGCAATTTTTGAACAGGTGATCTATTATTTCTATGTCGTCTAAACATAAGGCACATATTGGATTAATATCAATACCCTTCTTATAAGGGAGCCTCTTATTAGAAGTGCTCCATGACATAATAGCCAAAAGAAAATTTTAATTTTAGGCATAGGATCAATTTTCCAAATCAATTTAAACTACTTATCCGAGGGCTTTCCTAGGCTGGGTTTCATGCACGATCTAGGTGGCTGATTTTGCACTCAATTCTCCCGAACCATTAACCCCCCCAACCAAAAAAATCATTGGTAGTATGAAGTGGAATTGTAATCCCAATTATTTTCTTTATGATTGGGTGATGATTCAAGGTTTGTGTGAGTTTGAAAATATCCCAATTTGCACCCCTTTTAGTAAACTCACTAGCTTTAATTATGGATTGAAGATATTTTCTTCAGTTATGTTCAAAATTTTTGTTAAATTACGATTCTCTACCCAGTTATCGTGCCAAAAGGCGATATTGTCCCCTTTTTCCTACTTTCCAGATAATACCTTTTCTAAGTGAGTCTTTCCAATTAAGTATGCTCTTCCATACTGGTGAGTGTGTGGATTTAGACTTAGAATTGAAGAAATTATCATTATGTAAATACTTAACTTTAATTTACTCTGCCCATAAGCTGAGTGTGTTAATTAGTACTTTCCAAGCTAGTTTACATTGAAAAACTTTATTAAACAATATCTTTCTTGCGGAGCCTTAACCCTCCTTTGCTCTTTGCTCTACAAAATTTATACCAAGTGATAAATGACAATCCTTTCTATATATTATTTTTTTTCCAAAAAAATTCTATGAAGTTTGTCCAAGTGGTTGCTGGTATGTTTTAGAATTTGGAAACATTGCATTGTATGTGCTGGTAAAGATTCTAATTGTGATTGAATTAAAACTATCCTTCCTGCTTTAGGTAAGAAGTTAGCCTTCCATCCTTCTAATTTGGATGGGACTTTGCTGATTATCTCCGGGAATGTAGTCTTAGACGGTTTGCTCTGAAACATCGGGCATCTTAGATATTTTTTTTAGAGAGTCTCTATGCAAGATATTAAAAATACCAGTTACTAATTGTTTCAACAAATTAGAAGCATTTTGTGAGAATGTAAGTGTGGATTTATGAAAATTGACAAGTTGGCCTTAATTACTACAGAATAAGTCAAGAAAGTCTTGAGCTTAGTACAGGTTTCAGAATTAGTTTTACAGAAGAGCAAGTAATCATCTGCGAAGAGTAAACACGGTATGGTCATAGCATGGGGACAAAATTTCATCCCTATTCCTGACTTATGGGTTGTAGTTTCCCTAATGAGCATTTGATTAAAGACTTCCATAAATAATATGAATATGTAGGGCGATAAGGGATCCCCTTGTCTAATCCACGTCGTAGGAGTGAACAGTTCATTTGGTAGATCATTAGCCACAATAGAGCAAGAGATTGAAGATATACATTCTATAATCTATTTGTTCTATATCGAGTCAAATCCCATTTCTTGTAAACATTTAAGAATGAAATTTTATTCCAACTATCATAAGCCTTTCCATATCGAGTTTGATAGCTACCTATGTTGTTTTACTCCTACAATTTTTAAACTTATGCATGATTTTACAAGTGAGAAGAATATTATCATGAATGGATCTTCCTGAATGAAAGCACTTTGAAAGGGTGATATCATTTTGTGAAGCAGGCGTCTCATCCTATCAACTAGTGTCTTAGAAATGATTTTATATGTCGTTGAGCAAAAGTGATAGGTTTAAATTGGTTAGTCTGTGAAGGGTTACTAATTTTGGGTATCAATGTTATGAAGGTATGATTAATTTCTTTGAGTATATTTTCATTTTTAAAGAACTCTAAAATGCAATCAAACAAGTCATTCTTAATAGTATGCTAGCAGTGTTTGAAAAAAACCTGCTCCAAATCCATCTATGCCTTGGGTTTTATTCGATTCAATGCTAAGGGTTGCCTGCTTAATTTCTTCCATGTCTACAAGTATTATTAGTTCAAAGTTGTCAGAGTCAGAGATTAGTTTGGAGGTAGAGTCCTATTAGAATTGCAAGCATATTTAAATCGTTTAGTGTAGTCCAAAATAAATTTCTCTGCTATTACTTTATGGTCGTTCAATCCAAACTCCACACTCATGTTTAAGTTTGACCACTAGCTTTCTCTTCCTTCTTCCATTTGCTTTTCGTTGATAATATCTTGAATTTCTATCACCATTAACTAATAATTCTTTTCTACCGAGTTTGCCCTAGTATTTCTAATTAAAAAGCATCATTTTTACTCTCTATTTGAGTATTCAGTTTAACTAGAAATTAAATATGCGGCTATTGGGATCTGAGAGTAGTCTTCCCTTAACATATTCAATTTTTGCAGCATTCTTCGTAACTTTATCATGAAGATTTCAAAACTATATTTTCAACGAGTCCTTGATCTCCATTTTTGAGTTGCTTAGAGGATTTGAACATGTTAGTTCCTCTAATGCTTGATGCCCAATATTTCTGAATTATACTATCGAGTTGTTGGTAATTGCACCAAAAGTTATGGAAACAAAAGGGAATACTTTATGTGATTCACGTTGTGGATTAGACACAAGGATAATGGGACAGGGATTAGAACAAGAAAAATCTCCATGTATCTCAAAACCCTTAGGATAGATGGTAGACCGGTCTTTCCTAACTATAGATCGAACGAAACATTCGTAAATAAGGTGAGTATGAATTCATTTTTTCTAAGTAAATGGGTTCCCATTAGCTGTTGTGAAAATTACGGCAAGTGCATGGTGTCAATGTAATTAGCAATGACAAGTACATGTCATATCCACAAGGAACTTGTTTTTAACCGCCAGAACTAATTTGAATACTCAATCTATGTAAATAGTTGTTTGATTGTAGGAAACTGATGTCAGTCATAAACTGCTAAGTAATAAAATGTTGAATTTAACAACAGATGATAAAAATCTCATGTTGGGATTCACCACGCTAATATGCCTAACAATCAATCACTAAACTTTGTGAACTTGCACATGTAAGTGTTCGGAGTGGATAAATTATCATCCATGCCTTTTTTCAAAGGTCATTAGGCTGGCCAAACGACTCTAATCATCTATTTCATGAGACTAGAATCAAAAAGGCCACAAGATTGAGTAATCAACAATCCCAATTAGAACCCTAGTTATTTTCATATTAAAAATTCCAATTGATGACAAAGACACGCTAGATAAAGGTTTCAACTTTTGTTGCTCGCTTAAACTCTAATTGAGAATGGTGAAAATAATCTCTTTTGAAACTTCCAACAAATGATTGGTGGCTAAGCAAGAACCCAAAGGACAAACTTGGGCGAGTTCTACAAAGCCTAAATCATGATTAAATCAACCATAATAGGGTACTCAAACTCGAGATGGGAGTTTAGCGTCTAGTCATATTAAGAACAACAATTTTAAAACCAAATTTAATAGACATTTATGAACATAAAAACCTAGAAAAGCAATAACAAAGTGAGAGAGAATTAAGAAACAAACTTGGACTAATCGCAGTAGAAGTAGCAAAACAATCTCCAATTGATAATTTTGGTGCATAAAAGTCTCCAAATCTCCACAATAAACCCTAGAAATCACCTCTAAAGAAGTGCTATAATATAATCTAAGAGATGTCTTCAATAAAGTCCAAAACCTCCTAAATTATCGAAAAATTAGGAAAAGCGCACGACCGTGCTTTAACCCATGGGCACCTGTGCACTTTCAGAGACTAGCAAACAGCATAGCTATGCACTCCTGCACGTCTGCCCGTGCGCAGCTTCGGGAAGTCTGGTTGAATGCTGCAAGTTTCTGTGTGTTTGTGCCTTAGTGCATTGCTAACCATGCACTTTCTTAGGCTCTTCAATCTTACTTTTTTTGCACTTGAAGCTTCATTGGGCATCCTTTCTTCCTTAAGAATTATCGCCATGGCTTGCCTTGGCATCAACACTTTTGAATTTCTCATTTCTTAACAACTCTTACTAAAAATAAGAAAACTAGTTCTACAAGCACAATATGAACGAAAGGAGGCAAATTTGACCATCTCTTCATAATCCAACATAAAAATTATGGGAGAAAGAGGCTAAATAAGGGGCTAAATGAGGTTAAAATAGAGGTTTATCAACTCCCTCATACTTATCTCTTGCTTGTCCCAAAGTAAAACTAACTCTTTAATGCTTAATAAGGGAGATGAACCTTTAATCATGCCTTCCTCAGACAAGGGAATAATAGCCAATCGATCAGACATAATCATGCGTCAAAGATAGCCAAGTGAAGGTGTTAAAAACATTTTCAATAAAACACATACACCGCCATCTATAAATCGCATTCCCTAAATGCAACACACCAAATGCCTCATATTAAATCATACGGTAAGATAAAATATCCCTCAATAAATGGTGAGCAAGCAAGACCAGTAAAACCTCACTTTGGAATGAAGTGAAACTGTAACAGCCCGAACCTAAAATCATACTAATTACTTTGCATTATATTAATCACAAACTAATCAAGTTGGGCGCTGTATTCTGGTTTTGTACTTTATATATGTATACCTATTTATGCAATTGCAGGTTGAATCAGCAGAGTGACCTCAAAATATTTTTAGTTGCACTCCTGAATAATTCGTTCAAATACTAATAAATACTTAAACAATAGCTAGACAAAAATTAGCCAAACTATTAAAACACTAATTTCAAAAAATGATAATAATAATAATGATAATAATACACGAATAAACATTGCAACAATGCAATAATAATAGTAATAAATATATTTAAAAGAGTGCAAGGGGTAATAATTGGAAAAAAAAAATGAAAACTCTCCCTTTAAAGTTTACACCCACATGGTATGAAAATTTAATTCCCAAGTGTTTAGTCAAGAAAACTCACCCATAATAATAACACTGTATGTAGAAGGAAAAAAAAAAGGAAAACAAAGGGAAAACAAAGCAATTGAAATAAATTGATTAATCTACCCATTCCCCCTCCCCCCAAAATCCCGAAGTCCCCACCCCCCTTTCTGCTGCCCTATTCGGGCCCCCCTCCTTGAGGTACTATTTTCTGGTCGCCGCCTAGCCGGGCCCGTCACCCCGCCGGCCAGTTTGCCGCTGCTGCACCACCATCACCTCCTCTATTCACCTCCCCTTGTTCATGCTTTAATTTGGTGAGAAAAGATGAAAACCCTAAACCCTCCTAATTTGGTTTGATTGTATTGTGATTGAATTTTTGTATATGATATTTAGTTTTTGGGAGTATTAATTTGTAATTTCTTTGGTTTTATTTGATGTTGATTGTGTTAGAGTGCTTGAGGTTAGAGGAACATGGAGTGTGGGTTGGAGGTTGAAGATGAATATTAGTTAATTATATTGATTCAATGGTGGTTAAGTTTATCTTAGTAAGTATTTGGAAGAAAATTAGTAAGATTACCTTGTTTGGATGTATTGGTAACATTGTCATGGATATGGGAGTTTTAGGGTTGTGATTTGAATAAAAATACAAGCTTGATTGTGGTTGATTTGGTGGTTTTAAGTGAATTATAATGAATATTTGAATGAAATTAATGAGAATTTTGTGTTAAAATTTTGTATATTGGGTGTGTGATATGGTCATGAGTTCGTGATTTTGGTTTGATAGTTGGATGAAATTTAGACTTGTTTATGTTGATTTAAGGATGTATAGAGTAATTTTAGTAAATATTTGAAAAAGGTTAATGAGATATACATGTGTTGGGGGGTTGTGCACTTGTCATGGATATGATAGTTTGGAGCTTGGAGTAGGATGAAGTTTAAATTTAATTGTATTAAGTTAATAATGTCTAAATAAATTTTTGGTGTTACTTGAATGAAGATAAAGAGATGAACGTACATGTATAATGTGGTTGAATAAGTTTATTTCATGAGCATGGAGGTTAGGATATGGGGTTTGAGTAGAAATTTAGGTGGAATTCATTGAAATAATGGGGCTTGAGTGAATTCTAATGGTTGTTAAGCAAAAATAATGTTAATTTAGGTGTATGAGGTATAAAGGTTGTATTTGGGATTGAGAGTCCTAATGTTAATTTAGAATTAGTTTGAAAATTTGAACGTGTTAAGCATTATAATCTTTGTGTAAGTTATGGTATGGGCAACACTCTCGCAACGTCCAAGTTTCAAATTAAGTCAAGTGATGGGCTAAATTAATATGGAGGGAATAGTGGCTTGTACACGGTAAATATTAGCGTGGAAAAGAGCGAAAAGAACAAAAACCTAGATGTGAACCCGAAACCAAGCCACTGGCATTTAGTAACCAAGTTGCGACTAACTTGCCTAGAGTGTGATATGCTATTAAAAAGGGGATGACAATAATAACAATCAAAACGTCGATAACAACCGTCATGAGGCGATAACATCATTCTAATAATAGCACTAATAACAGTATCGCCCATACCAACAAGCGCGACCAAAAATATCAATATTATAAGTGCAGTAAATACACTAATATTAATAGGCTCTTAATAACAACCATAATAATAATAATAACAACAATAATAGTAGTAGTAGTAGTAGTAGTAGTAATAATAATAATACGACAAAAATGACGTTAATACTAGCAATCGAGACAAAGTAAATGATATTGACGAGTTTATAACAATAATTCGAATGGTAGCGACACCATTCGACAATAACGTCGGTATTAATAAACACAAGGTGAGTTGTACCAGTATGCTATTATTACATTTATAAAACAAGTGTTGGCATTACCCAAAGAAGAGACATAAACAAAAAGAAATAGAATCAAGTTTAGTAATCAACGAGGAGTAAGTTGATATTAAAAAGAATAATGAAAGAATTTTTTTTTTTGGTTTAACCAAAGGTATCCACCGCTGATCGCAGTGACTAATCCGTTCGCCCCGTGAGCTCCACTTAAGGGTAGAGGGCTGGCCAAGAATTGCTCTCCATTCCCAAAGGCCAAGGATCGAACCCCTGACCAATTGGTTAAAGGACGAAGTGAGCTACCACTACACCACAACCCTTGGTTATAATGAAAGAATTTTAAATTACCTATTAAACTAGAAAATTTAACAAGGTTACCTAAATTTACACTAACCGTGAAATTACATATTTGGAACAGAAGTGAAGCCACCACTGTCGCTTCAAACTACCAATGACAGTTTTCACCAAAAAGAAGGGAGACTTTCAAAGACCAGGTACATACATTGCTTGTGCTCTTCGAAAACTTACATTTTCTTAACCATACAAATCAATATAATATTCATATAATGAATCAGTTTATGTAATGTTTTGTCACCTAAGCAAGTGGCCCCACCAATTACCAATCATCAGGGCTTATGCCCTTTAATTTACCCGCACGGCTGCAACTCAGGCTTTCCGATCGGCCTGGGAGGTGTGGACCTATCTCAAGATCGTTTTATACATCAATCGGGGCTCACTTCTAGACAATAAAAGGCAAATCAACTTTACTTACACATTCTCTCTCTCCTGTTTGCAAAATAAGATGTTTGAAATGCAGGCACCCAACTATTTGAATACAAAACTTATTTTACAGCGTAGGGATGTGCTGTTGAGCTTCGGCTCATTATTCGAATGTTTTTATGTTTTTTGTGTTTGGAAAAGGATCAATGAACAATCCTCCTCCTGCAAGCCCGAAGGTAGCAAGAAATGAATGAGAGTTGCAGTTTTTGCTGAACGTTAACTAGCCAAGTGCTCACAGTGACTTATAGGCTATCACCCTGGAGATTTGCTTATTGTTTGTTCTATTGAACTTTGGGTTGATAATGCTTGGTGTTGGTATGCTAAGTCATCACGTGTATTATAAATTGCACAAGTTGACAGATGTTTGTTTTGTTACAGTAGTTTTAGGTAGCCTTGTTTCATCACAGAACGGCGGTAATGCCTTCGGTCAATAGACTTCCGCTACAATTCATAAGTAAATAAGTAATCAAGTTAGATTAATCAGGCATTATATCTTGGGGGCGTTACAGAAACACTCCTCTCAATGTGTAGACGTAACCCTTGGTAATACTCAATACTCAAATCAATTATACGAACTACCATAAGCTAGATAAGGTACTTAATACTCCATCGCTTGGTGCAAAATGCAAAATGCCGATTGTAAGGACTAACAAAAAGATGCAATGGTGTCAAGGTTAGGATGAGAAGAGGAATCAATTTAGGACAAAGGAGAGCTACTAGCCAAGAGACGAGGGAGTAAGTAGACTTCTACAACAAGAAGTACCAAAACATCAACTTCATGTCCCAATTAAAAAATGAGCTTGAACCCTACAAAAGAATACAAGGAAAGAGTTGAATGTACTTGTTGAATTAATCCCATGCCAAACACTTTATTCACAACATTTTTTTCCTTTATTATTTTTTTCTTTTTTTTTTCAATTTTTTTTTCCTAGATACGTATGCAATTCCTCAAATATCAAACTATTACTAGAAACACCCAAAAGATGAATCAATTCTCAAGATATGCCCAACTTAATGAAAAAGTGTCGCTCCACTACATTTTGGCAAATGCATGGAAATTACGCGTAGGCTAAGGGTATAGTGAATGTGGGTACAACAAAAAATAAGGAAAGACACCAAAAGGATAGCAAGAGGGATATCATATATTAGTGGACGACTTTTAGGCTCATTTGGCTATATAAAACAAGTGCCCCAATCATATAAATATATTCCCCACTTATCCAGGTCAACCAAATCAAACCACTTGAATCTCAAGGACAAATGGCATGCAACATAGGGCAAGGCAATTATAAATGGCAATGTCAAGAAAATTTTCACAAGATTTACACCAATACAAAGGCACCTCAATACATAATTGTGTTAATTAATCAACTATCATTTTTTGCATTATCATCATGAGAGGGGTTTGCAAATACTCTTTTGTCAATTTTTCAATTTTTTTTTTTCATTTTTCTTCAAAAATAATAAATCTAACTAAGAAAATAATAAAACACATAGAGGATAATTAAGAGAAGGGTAAGAGAGAGTACTTGTAGCTTACACATTCCCAACTCAATCACTTATCCACCGCCTAAGATAAGAGTCACGTTAGGGACCTTAAACAAGCGCTTCTTGGGAGGCAATCTAAGCATTTAATTGCTTTCCGAAAAAAATGGCGTCACTTCTTCCCCCTCCCCTCCTCCACCATTTCCCCTTTGCACTACAAGTATTTTCTCTTAATTCTTTGTATGTCCTTTTCATTGAGGACAGTGAAAATCTCAAACATAAGTTCCTCCAAAACTAGTTAACATTAGTGCATGAAAATCAGACAGGATAGCAGACCTCATACTAGGTTCCTCCATCCCCATCGAACTCCTTTATCCCCAAAGACAACAGTAGGAATAGCATGAACCATAGGAACTATAGAAACTGGAGATGATATAAGTGGAATAGCAGTGGGTAGGGGAAAACAGAGGTCTACCTTCTGCCCACACAACCGAAAAGATAATTTCCGTACATACACATCAATCACGACTTCTACAATTACTAGAAATGACCTCCCCAAAATGATAGGGACCCAAGAGCTGTCATTGACATAGGAAGACAAACTTACCCCCTTGAACTAAAATGTCCTCCAAAATACCCATAAGGCACCTGATAGAGCGATCTGCTAACTGAATAGTCATGTTAGTGGGTTTCAGGTCCTATAGTTAAGACTTCCTATAGAAAGAGAGAGCAAGAGAGAGACATCAAGCTCACACTAGCTACCAAATCGCAAAAGGCTATCTTCGCCTGTAGGTTTCCTATCGAACAAGGAATGGAGAAACTGCCCAGATCCTACAGCTTGGATAGCTATTTTCTTTTTAAAACCACGCTACATACCTCTCCAATGGGAGTTATCGAGAATTTCTCAACCTTGTCTTTATAGGAAATGAGCTCCCTTAAAAATTCCAGGCAAGAGAGTGCTTCCTTGAGAGCCTCCAAGAAAGAGACATTAACATAAATCCTTTTCAGCATATCCAGGAATCTAATAAACCTGGGTTCAAGCTTGAATCGGGCCACCCTTTAAGGGAATAGAAAAGGTTGATGGTAAGGCCGAAGTAGAGGTAATTAAGCATTCTTTTCCTCTAAACTATGGCTCTCTCCTTGCTTTATTCCTTATGTTCCAATAGAAATAGGAACTAAAACTATCTCTTGAAGTATCATCACAGGGTTCTATACTAAATCCTGACCATTCACAAAGAAAGCACTAATGTAACCCCTAGGGTTTGATTCAAGTTGACCCAGTAGATGCCCTAAGGTAGGATAAATTGCCAACTAGTTGGACTATTTGTGCAATTTGAGAGTATCTCATCTTTTGGTGGAAAGCCATAGTCTCAAACTTGGAGTCAACTAACTGATTGAATTATGAAAACCTTTATTAGTCTTGGTTTAAGTTTGAATAAAGCACTCTATCAGACTTACCAAGTTAGATTTTGGTTATGGGGGTTAAGAAGGTGGGTTATAAGAGGCTCTATATTGGAACGCATGTGGTTGCATAGAACTCTGAAGTTGAGGGTTTGAGCTCTTGCAGGGAGGGTTATGGTGATTGTTCTATCAAGTATTAGAGTGGGAATTGTTATGTGGTGCAATGCTGAAATTATGGAGGGCGTTACTGTGCTCAATTATAGAAGCACCATTATAACACTCAATAGATGTATGCCCCTACATACTACATGTCTCACATATATCATATACTTCAACTAAAGAATTAGAAGATCCTTTTGGAGTAGGAGAAATACCAACCATGTCAAGCCTTTGGGCTAACTCATCTACCTTACTAGCTAGAAGTGTCACAGCATTAACCTTGCACTTGCCGTTACTCTTCTTTGGGGTAGCTTGCTCACTAAACCAGTGATAATTATTGGAAGCTATCTCTTCCAGCAAAGCTTTCGCCACTTTTATAGACTTTCCCATGAGAACATTACGTTGAAGGTCTTTACATCTCTTCCAGGCTTCATATAAAGACTCCCTATCTTATTGAGAAAATGAAGTAATGTCTGCTCCAGACTTGCAGTTTGCCGGAGAAAAGTACTTGCTCAGAAAAGTCTTCCATATAGCATCCCATATAGAGAAAGAATGGGAAGAACCTTAGACAAATAGCATCACTGGACACCCCATTAAGCTTGATCATGTTGTATTTCGTGAGAAAGTTACAAAGGTGCATATTAGGGTTCTCCGAGGGGTGTCAACCAAACTAATCCGATATAGGATGCTCTGAGAGCAATTCCTGCACTAGGAGAACTCACACACAAAGCACTCAAAGAATACTTAATTCAATTTAATTCAATTCAAATGTGTCTTCCTTATGCATAATCAGGAATTTAAATAGAGGAGCACATCCTAATGTGATAAGGAAACTAAATAATAATATAATCAAAAAGATATTATTTGTTACCTAAATGATAAAATAAAATAACTAAAAGATAGTTTCTTCCTAAATAAAAATTCTAAAATTTTTAAATTTCCTATTTCTCCTAGAATAGAATTTTTCATGATATTTGTTTACATCATACTCCCCCCTAGAAAAGAACTCGACTCTGGCAAGTTATCTTGAATGTACCACACCAAGAGCGTAGGGTTCAGCTCACGGAACTCATCTCCTGTAATCCGAGTGGTATCCGCTTGTGGGCGGTTGGACCATTGTACTAAGAAGCGACGGAAGCCACCGAGAGAGGACTACACGAACTCATCATCTAGCACCGCCTCAATATCATAGTGGAATTATGGGCAATGAGGGAGCTTAGAAGCCTGGGCACCTACAGCAGCACTAAAAGGAAGACTAGGAGGCTCAAAAGTACCTCGGTGAAGGGTTACATCTTCCACATTGAAAATAGGACTAATACCTAAGTTGTCAGGTAAATCAAGCACATACGCATTACATCCCAACTTCCAAACAATCTGGTATGAACCCATGTCTCAAGCATGGAACTTTTTATGGGAGTGTTTGGGTAGTCATTCAGGTCGAATATGAGTCACAACAAAGACACCCATGCACCTCAAAAATAAATGTCTCTGTGACGCACATCAGCTGAAAACTTATAACTGTCGTTACTCATTGGAATTTTATGATAAATCTCAATATGAAATCATGTAAGTACCGGGATAATGTTGAGGCAAGTTGGAATACTCGGGCATCTGGAAGGAGGGGAATAAGGTCAGTTGGGGTGCGGGGGAATACTTATGGACAATCTCAAAAGTACTCTTCCCTATGGACCTATTGACAACATTGTTGTAAGCAAACTTGACGAGTGGCAAGGTCAAGTCCCGTGTGCCTATTTCTCCCCTATAACACGGCTAAGTAAATCACCGAGCCTTCGATTGACAACCTCAGTCTTCCCATCAGTTTGGAGGTAAAAAGTTATAGAAAGTTTAAGAGTAGTGCCACATAGTTTCCATAATGTCTTCCAAAAATAACTCATGAACTTTACATCCCTATCAAACACAATGGAGATGGGAAGACCATGCAACCTAACAATCTCGCTAAATACTAATTTAACAACATGTGATGCATCATTAGTCTTATCACAGACAATAAAATAGGCCACCTTGGAAAATCAGTCAACCACAACTAAAATCAAGTCATAAGCACGGGATATGCTCTATGCAAACAGAGCACAAAGTCTATACTAATGTTTCGCCATGGGACATGAGGGATAGGTAAGGAAGTGTACAATGCTGTGTTATGCTTCCTAGCATTAGCCAGTTGGCATGTATGACATTGAGGCACTATGCGGGAGACATACCTCGTAAGGGAAGGCCAATTGAAACGATCTTCCACAAGTGCAATGGTCCTATCCTTGCCTAAGTGACCAACTAACCCCCCCCCACATGCATTTCGTAAACTAAGAAGTGTCTGAGTGAAGCCGGGGATACATAATTGAGAACCTCGGAACAGAAAACCATCATAAAGAGCAAAGTCAACATAGGATCGACAGTTACCGGCCAAAAGTTTTGAGTAGACCGGACCAAAATCAGGGCAAGAAGAGTAAGCATCCTTCAGTCGGTCAGAGCCTAGGACCTCAAACCTCATTGTGTGCAGAAGACAACTAATATAACTGAGACCATCGGCGACGTTGTTCTCAACTCCAGACTTATGCTTACGTACAAAAGAATACTCACTGATAAACTCAACCCACCTTGCTTACTTAGGATTGACAATAGCCTGAGAGTTCTAATACTTAAGGGCTTCATGATCGGAGTATACAACAAGCTCTTTAGGTCAAAGGTAATACGACCAATGGCGAAAGAACTGAAGCAAGGCATATAACTCTTTCTGAAATGTTCTGTACTTACCTAGAGTCACTGAGCTTTTCACTAAAAAATGGTATAGAATGTCCCTTCTGACTCAAGATTACTCTAATGCCATATCCAGAGACATCATAGGTAACCTCAAATACCTTGCTAAAGTTAGGATGTGTAAGGACTGGGTAGACGACATTCGCTCTTTAACCTCCCTAAAAGCAGATGATGCATTCGAAGTCTATTGAAATGTCTTCTTCTTCAAGCAATCCATAATAGGTGCCATAATAGAGCTAAAGTGCCTAATAAATCTCCTGTAAAAGGAGGCAAGACCATGGAAACTCCGAGCCTCAGTAATGGTTTGAGGTTTAGGCCACTCCTTAATAGCTTTACCTGTGTCCGGATCAATAGAAATATCTTAAGCAGACACGATTAAGAAGAGGACCTGAGGTTGGAGCAAGACGCACTTCTTGAGGTTAGCAAAGAGCTTAGCTTCTCTAAGTTTGTAGAAAAGGTATCTGAGATGGTCAACATGATCTATTTTAGACTTGCTATACACCAAGATGTCATCAAAATAAACAATCAAGAACTTCCAGATAAATGGCTTAAGAACATGGGTCATGAGTCTCATAAAAGTACTAGGGGCGTTGGATAACCCAAAAGGCACAACCATCCACTCAGATAGGCCATCCTGGGTCTCAAAAGCAATCTTCCATTCATCTCCGGGCCTAATATGAACTTGGTGGTAGCCATTATGCAAGTCAATTTTAGAGAACCAGCTAGCTCCAGTAAGACAATCAAGCATGTCCTCTAACCTCGGAATAGGAAACCTGTACTAAATAATGATCTTATTGATGTCTCTACTATCAACACACATTCACTGAGATCCATCCTTTTTAGGGGTAAGGAGGGTGGGGATTACACAAGGACTCATGCTATGATGAACAAAATCCTTAGACAATAGCTCCTAAACCTGCCTATTCAACTTTGCTCGCTCAGTAGGGTTCAACCTATAATGAGGGACATTGGGTAGCTGGGAACTAGGGATTAAGTCAATAGCATATTGTATGTCTTGAAGGGAAGGGAGCTCACTAGGAAGCTCTTCAAGAACAATATCAACAAACTCTTAAAATAGGTCTGCAATTTCAGCTAGGGGCGCCGATAAGGCGGTTCACTCGAAGGGGAGTGAGGGAAGGTAATGTGGTCAGCAGATGCCTTCCTCGCGAGAACTGTAAGACAAAATTTATTAGAGTTCCTTATTTTCTCAAAAGGTTTGTAGTGAAGAAGAGAGATGGTGCCCTTCATTGAAGGTAAGGCACAGGAAGTCGTAGTCGAAGACGAGGTCGGAGACGGCTGTGGGATGGGGGAAGTCAACAACTCTTTAGGTCGGCACGGGATAAGAGTGATATTCTTGTTTTGGATCCTAAAAGTGTAGGTATTTTCCCTACCATGATGGATAACGCTTCAGTCATATAGTCAGGGTCGACCTAATAGAAGGTGAGCTACAACCATAGGTAGGACATCACATAAGATTTGATCTTTGTACCCTCCAATTTTGATGGGGACCTTACACCTACGGGAAGTCGTATGGCTGGTCTTGTCTACTTAAGTAACCTTAAAGGGATAAGGGTGGGGTTCAACCTTTAGGTTACAACGCTTAATAATGGACTGCGCTACAAAATTTATGGTGCTTTCCCCATCTATAACCAATTTCATCAAAATGTCACCTGAACTAGCAAGAGTATAAAAGATGATTGTATGTTTCCACTCTTCACTTGCAATTGGATTAGACAAAAGGAACCTAACAACCCCAGGATGAGAATTGCCTTGAAGGAGACTATTTTCAATATTGACAAGATCCTCATAACCTCCCTTGGGCTCCACAATCTCTTCCTCACAGTCAACGGGTTCATGCTCTAAGGCAGGTTACGATGGGGGTACTCGAAAGCATAATGATCTCTCCCCCAACTACAATACTGCATGGCCTTATTAGTTGGGGCTCGACAAGCACTAGCAGATAGGAGTGAGCTAGAGGAAGCAGGAAAGGCTATAGGTCTTTGCATTAGAAGCACTCACTGCACTGGTGCCTTAGAGGCAACTTGGGTGAAAGGCCTAGTAGGAAGGATGGGACGCCTCACAAGAATGAGCTTATTTAGTTTCTTAACTTCTAATGCTTTATGGTAAGCCTCATCCAATGTGAAAGGGGAAGACAAAGTCGCATCGCGTTTAAGATCGGATCGTAGGCCACGAATGAATCGGGCTATGGTGAAGGATGGGTCTTCTGTCAACTCATAACGTTGAATCAGCTCCTCAAATGCGTTAATATAGTCTGACACACAAGAACTAGATTGCCAAAGGTGAAGCATTTGGTCTACAAGGTGAGTTCTATGGAAAGAAGGAAGGTACTTTTCTTTCAATCCATCCTTCATGACTTCCCATTGGGTGACAGGAGGTTGATGCATTCACTCAAGGTGACTCGTGATAGTGTGCGAAAACTTTCTAGCAGGTCCTACAAGTTTCATCTTCTCAAATTGAACTCGCTCAATATCAGACATCTTATACCAATCAAAGTAATCCTCCATAGCAACCAACCAATCAGAAAACGTGGTGGCATCTATCTTTCCATCAAAAGAGGACACATCTACTTTCACCTGTCGAGTAATATCAGAGTTACCGTCGTGAACATTCCTATGATCATTTTCATGGTTCGCATTTCCAGGCTCCCTATAGTTATCCGACCTCATGTCGTCTCTAGGGCTGGCAAACCTACAACCCTTAGGATCTCCCTGACCATGTCTCCAACTACTTCCCTGCTTACAATCATAGCGGTCATAAGGAAGCGGTTGTTCGGGCCACTCAGAATCAGACTCCTCATGTTGGCCTTCCTTACACATAAGCTATTTACGATGATCGTTACCCCTAACCATAAAGTTTACAGCAATGTGTGGAGAAGTCTTGGGTTGGTCAGATATGAATGATTTTTCAAAGGCTCGAATTAGGTGATCTAACTTAGATTCAAGTTGATCAAACCTTTCATCTTGATGGTCAAGTCTTTTAGAGAGTGCATGAATTTGGTACAGGTAAGTTTGTATAGGAGAGGACCACATGTTTAATGCAACAAGAAATGCACGTGCTGAGATTAATCCAATATTGCAACAATAATGATAAAAATAAATAATCACTATGCACACAGAAGACCACGACAACTGATATACATTGTTGTTATGATTTGAGCATAACAGATAATATAAAGTAGGAAAATCGGGATTAACGCAAGTGCCAGAAAAAATAATCAGATATTAGTCGAATTTTCACAGTAACAAAATCTTATGCAAACAACAAAGTGGATTGAGCTCCTCGTACCTCTTAGTGATTTACGATTAAAGGCTTTAGCTTCGCGCCTTCCACAATACCCAAACTGACCTGAGGATGGGCGGAAATGGGCTGGGTGTCCTTGATGTGGTGGTGGAGACAGCAACATGGGGACACAACACCTCGACACATATTAGCAATTGTCAGCAACTTCAATGGCAGCGGCAACTGGCCGGCTGAAATCAACAGAAGAAAATTTCGACGAGAATGAGGAGCCGACGGTGGGAGCAGGCACGACCAAGATGGTCGGCCATCTCTATCAATGATCGAAGGCACAATGGCCTTTAATGTGCACGAAAAATGCTAGTTTACGACTAGGATTTAGCGGGTTGGGAAACACACTATTGAAGCACGAATTGTTGTAATTTACCTTAATTGTTTTAGGACTTAGTGACGAAATTTAGTGGGTAATGCAGGGATGAAGTCAATTTTGGATGAATCTAAGGGATCTGACGTGAATTTGGAGAGTAGGGCTTCGAGTATTTAGGGTTTGCCGAATTGGGATTGCAAGATATGGGCTTTTTAGGTTTCCGACGAGAGGCCGGCGTTGATGGAGGTTAGGTGGTGGTCGCCCGAGGCCGGTGGATCAAGGGGTGGTGGCGGTCGACGACCGGGAGGTGTGAACAACGGCTGAAAGGCCCTGCGCACAGTTGAATTAGGGTTTCTGGTTTGGATTTTTTTTTTCCCGATGAATGTGAAAGGAGAAGAAAAGGGGAAACAGAAGGCAACAATTAGGAATGAATTGCTCTGATACCAAATTTAATGTAGGACGCTCTGAGAGCAACTCCTACATCGGGAGAATTCACGCACAAAGCAGTCAAATGATACTTAATTCAATTAATTCAATTCAAGTGTATCTCCCTAATACATAATCGAGAGTTTAAATAGAGGAGTACATCCTAATGCAATAAGTAAACTAAATAATAATGTAATAAAAAAGATATTATTTGTTACCTAAATGATAAAATAAAATAACTAAAAGGTAGTGTCTTCTTAAATAAAAATTCCTAAATTTTTAAATTTCCTATTTCTCCTAGAATAGAATTTTCCATGATATTTGTCTGCATCATAATTCATCTCCAGAAACATGACACGAGCTGGCCAGAGCTCAAAGTTATGTGCCTTAACCACTGGTCTCACAATGGAGAAGTCAGCCTTGGCAGCTTTGGTATAGCATAGTCACAGAGCACCATGTTCTCCTCTTCACCTGCTATTTTTGCTCTTTCTTCCTCCTTCTCGCTACACTGCCTCACTTTCATGATGTTGCTTTGATCTCAGGACCTAGGGGAGCAAGATTCTTATTTCCCTAAGTTCTCTTGTGTATACAAAGCAAACACTACACCAAGCGCAAGTAGTATCAAACAAGAATTAAGAAGAACTAAAAAAAACTTTTAAAAAAAAGAAAAATAAAAACCTAGTCTAGAGTATTCTAATTAGTTCTGATGTTGAAAGGGAAAGGAACAAGTTTCCTGACAATGACACTAAAAACTTCTTGTGAAAATTACCACAAGTGCATGGTTCCAATGTAATTAGCAACGGCAACCCCACGGGACTTGTTTTCAACCATCAGAACTAATCTGAACACTCAATCTAGGCAAATGGTTGCTTTGATTGGAGATAACTAATGTCAGTCTTAAACTGCTGAGTAATAATAGGTTGAATTTAACAGCAGATGATAAAAATCTCATGTTGGGATTTACCACGCTATTATGTCTAACAGTCAATTAGTATACTTTGTGAACTTGCTCGTGTAAGTTTTCGGAGTAGATAGATTACAAATTAACGCTTATCTACACCTTTTTTGCTTATTTACACCTTTTTTCAAAGGCCATTAGACTGGCCAAACAGCCCTAATCATCTATTTTCATGAGACTATAATAAAAAAGGCCACAAGATTGAGTAATCAATAATTTAAATTAGAACCATAATTGTTTTCATATTAATAATTCTAATTGCTCAAAACGACATGCCAGGTAAAGGTTTCAACTTTTGTTGCTCCCTTACACCCTAATTGCGAACGATGAGAATTATATTTTTCATGACTTCCAACAAACGATTGGTGGCTAAGCAAGAATCCAAAACGCACACTTAGGCAAGTTCTACAAAGCCTAGATCATGATTAAATCAAGTACAATAGGGGTTACACTCAAACCTGAGATGCCTCAAGTCATATTGAGAACAACAATTTTAAAACTTAGTTTGATAGACATTGATGAACACAAAACCTAGAAAAGCAATAACAAGTAAGAGAGAATTAAGAAATGAATTTGGATTAATCACAGCTGAAATAGCAAAACAGTCTTCAAAGTTAATTTTGACGCACGAGACTCTTCAAAATCTCCCTAATAAACCCTAGAAATCGCCTCTAAAGAAGTGCTATAAGATAACCTAAGAGATGTCCTCAACAAAGTCCACAATATGCTCAAGTATCGGAAATTTAGGGAAAATGCACAGTCATGTTCAACCCACAAGCACCCTTGCACTTTCAAAAACTACCAAACAGCATAGTCATGTACTTCTACACGGCTTCCCATGTGCAACTTTGGGAAGCCTAGCTAAATGCTGAAGGTTTCTACACAGTTGTGCTTTAGTGCACGACCAACCATGCACTTTCTTGGGCACTTCAATCTTGTTCTTTTTGTGCTCTAAACTTTATTAGACCTCCTTTCTTTCTCAAAAATCATCCCGATGGCTTTCCTTTACATCAACACTTATGAATTTCTCATTTTCAAGGCAAGTCTTTCTAAAATTAAGAAAATATTTCTATAAGCACAGTATGAATGAAAGGAGACACATTTGACCCTCTCTCATCATAATCCAACTTTAAAATACTGGGGAAAAGGGGCTAAATAAGGGCCAAATAAGGTCAAATAGATTTGTATCATTTACTTGAATTACTTTCGCATCAATGATGGGTGGTCGATCGTTGAGTCATTGATATCTACTACTAGGTAGGATTTGACCCCCACTTTTTTTCATATGATTAGCTAATTGGTTGAAATCTCTTATAATACACTATGGTACATCAATAACATTATTGATTCTAGAAGGTGACTCCAAGAACTTATTTTTCCCCATTTTAAGCAGGTGCATAAATTACGAAAACTATAGAATTTATTGTTCGTTTGGGACTGTGTACTAGCATATGAATTGCTCTTTATTCTTTAATTAGAACTAATGCATGTATATTCCCTTCATTGCATAGTACTGCTAGCCCTCCCTAACATTATTGGGGAGTACAAAATCATAATGATCATAACCCATTGAAGGTAGAAGAGTCCTACTATTTTTTCTCATTAACCATGGTCTCTAGCAAGGAAACCATATCAGGGCTATGAGTTCGTGCGAGGAATCTTATTTCCTGCATAACTTGTACTTTTTTTTCTCCTTTTACATTCCAACTAATTATTTTCATGATACTTAGCAATAAAAAATTAGGTATTACAGACTATAAGGTTCTCTTTAGGAGTACATGGCAGAAATGGAAAGATTGTAAGTGCCATACATATTATATTCTTGTAGCGATACTTGGGGGAGATCCCCTAGTGAAACTTAAAAAAGAGTGAATTCCCTTAAGAATGTAGCTTTGGGGAGATAAAAGAGGACTTAACATATTAACTATGTGCCTTATTCATATAGTTACTTTTAATTTGGTCCTAAACAGATAGTGAAGGTACTATAACTAATATGAACTGTTCGCATGACATTGCATAACACTGTATATAGGTTAATACATACAAGGCATCGAATTCCTAGAGAATATACAAGGAGATGACTAAGGAAAATGAAAGCAGTTGTATAATCCAGAACATATATAACTTAGATGATATATCGTTATAATCTCCAAAAAAAAAAAAAAAGAGAAACTGTTTTGATAACCATCCTTGTTCCAAGGAGTTTGCAAACTGAAATAATTACTTGTATAGTCCATGGTCAAGCTTCACTGGAGAGTGTTAGATGCCTGTATAAAATTCCATGAGGTAATTGATACAGAGTAATGTTCTAAGAGTATGATTTAAAATAGATCACATAATCTTTAATGAGATGTAAGTAATTTAGACTAGGCCCAAAAGCATTCTCAGTATAGGTCTTGGAGATGCTGTAAGGTTTGCACCTATCTTCTGTATCTCTTACCAAAAAAAGATATTAGGATAGATCAAAGGCATAACAATCGTTCCCAAACCATAAATAAATACCTACATTGTGGTAACCTTGAAAAAATGCTTTCATAGTTCCCATGATGATGATGATGGCTCTGTAGAGTTGTTATGTGCAAGATAAAGCCAAGAATGAGATAGTTTGATGATGGTACTTTTAAAATAATGTGATACAACCAAGGTATCATGGACACTGCTGCATATATAGCTGAATTTATTTATTTCTACTACCAAGCTACCTTGTATGGAGTTGTTGACTCGAATATGAAGCAAACAAGTCTCAGAAATTATATCTTGCATCATTGACTTACAGAAAGGTGTGGGACTGTGCCTCGAGATTGACATATTAGGCTGCTCACCCAAGACGGGGAGCAATACTGATAGGCAAATTATGCTCGGGCATGGTTCAACAAACACCTAAGTTAAGCCTGCAAAATGATACAGTTGTTATAAGGCATGGATTACTTGCACTTAGGGCTTTAGTTAAGTAGGTAATAAACAAAAAAAGAATGCAAATTACACAATTGTTCATTAGCAATATGCGCAGTCATATGTTACACCAAAAGGGACACCGAACTGAATAGAGAGGTGTGCTATACCCTGGATACAAGAGACACTGAGACTCCCACTATGGATATGCCTTAGAGCCAGAAGCCAACAACGGCTAGCAACAGGGATATTATAAGATCCATCAGTAACACAAGTAGCAGGTTGGTTATCCATACTCCAAAAAACAACAGGTAGCATGACAAAAGATTGCTAACAACAACTAGATGTGGACTAGGTTAGGCAACACCTAGACCTGTCAATTCGGGCGGACGGATTAAGTACAAATCGGGTGTATTCAAGTTCAGGTAAAATATGAATCGGGTGTATTTCGGGTTCAGGTAACATACGGGCAGATGTATTTTGGTTTTACAAGTTTCGGATCAACCCGACGGGTTTAAAGCGCCTTTTTAGTGAGTTACTTCTCTTTTTGTAAAAATCAAGATTTTGGCATAGTTATTACTAAAAAATGTTTGTATTTAATGAACAAACATTCTAATTGTAATTTCTTAAAAGAATATAAAAAATATTTAAACTTTTCAATATGATATATGAATACCATGTACCGGTAGACACTAAGCCACGTTTAAATGGGTTGATCCATACATTAAATATTAATAATAGGTCGAGCCATTCATGGGCCGACCCATCTAAAGCATGATAACGACCCATCCATCTAAAGCATCATAATTGGTTGGAGCAGTTCGACCCGTTAATAACCCATTTAATAATTCAATATTTTGTTAATTAATCTACCATTACCTAATCATGTATACTTTATTAGTGAGTCGATCCTAACAAAAACACAACTTGGTCCATTGTTCAACACTGACATCAAGTTCGAGGCCAATTTAAAAGGAAGCCAAATGAAAAAATGTTATAGACGCACAAAATATTACAATTATTTATTAATTATAACATCAAAAAGTTAGATTATTATAGAGTAATATTATTGAAAATGCAATGAGACGTATTCAATTTACTAGGAATATAATGGTATGACTTGCACATCTTTAATGCCTGTTTTATTCTGAATTGATTTTCTTAACACTAGATATTGCATGCCCATTTCAAAAATTGTTTAATTTATAAGTTGTATATGACGTTATTTTATGAGAATGAATTTCGGAAAGAATGGGTACTATCGTCTGATTTGCCAAGAGATGTGATAGTTATAAAATGTCTCTCTAAACAATTCACTATAATGAAAAACTATCATTGTTAAAGGGAAAAAGTCAAAGAACAATAAAAAATAAGGATATAATATTTAGGTTGAGCGCGCGGGTTGAAATTCGGGTCAGGTTTGACCCAAAAATTTGCGGGTTTTTCGGGTTCGATTGATGTCGAGTTCGGGTCGAGAAAATCGTGTTCAAAACCCAAGACTTTTAGGTCGGGTCGGGTTTTCAGGTCGAGTCAATTTTTGCCACGTCTAGCAACACCACATGCCGCGGACTTCGTAGTCAATAAATCCAACTAAGTCTATTAAAAAGACAAAAACTTCAGATCTTAGGATTGATTAGCATGAGAAGAATAGAAGATGTTTCCTCTCCATCTTTACATGTCTTCCTTTCTGCAAAGTCAGTAGACATTTCAATGTCTTCTCTATTATGCAGATTAAGGAACATATCAGCATCATTCCTGGCATCCATTCCCTCATCTACAGCACCAAGAGGTCATTCTACATCATAGGATGCTCTGTGTGTTACATGATAAATATGTTAGCAAGGACAATGCCCTCGGGGACCCTTTAGAGAAGGGTTAAACTTCACAACAAACTCAGAGTTAAGGTCCACAATAGGCTTGGGGGTGGCGCTAGCTTGATTAGTGTTGGCAATAGGTTTTGAATGCACATTTCTTACAGGGCCATTGGCCCCAGTACTAGACTTCAGGGTAGAAGATCTGTATTGATGCGGGTTAATCATATATTTGACTATTTTCTTCAATGACCTAGTTACCCAATTCTTAGCTTGGTTAAGGGAGCTGTTGGATGTAGCAGTAGTACTTTTCTTGGCTTGAGAAACACCATGAGCCTCAAACTTTTCCGCAAACACTTCTATCTTTTTTTGGGATGGGAGCGAATGGACCTTAAGCTGGTGAAATTTACCACCACAAAGCAAACAAACTTCAGTAGTCCCTCATAAATAATGGGAACCCGTATGGAGAAAGTTCCCTTTATGATAGTTAACTACTAGGTAGAGGCTTGGTAATATCAATGTTTACGTAAACTCGAGCAAATTGGCCTTTAAGGTGCAGCAATGTATTTTGGTCAACATGAAAAATGGTACACACATGCTTGCGAAGGTCTTTGAGGCATTCCTTATCCCAAAACTACCACAGGAGTATGGGAATTCTAATCCATTGATCAACATGAGTAATGGTATTATCGTAAGGATCAAAGAGACAATTAAATTCATCCCACTGACAAACTAGGGCCTTTGCTAAAAAACAAGAAGCTTATCTTCACAGTTAGTAAATCTCAAAATCCAGTCATTGCCCAGATTAATACATTCAATATGCCTCTTTACGTATTTCCATTAATTTCTAATGCGGTGAATTATAGCAGGGAAAGATAAATGCTCCTCCAAAATTTTCCCTAACAGGCAAAAAGCAATTAAATTTCTCAATATTGATATTTAGGGGTGCGAGGGGTATGTTCTACCTCGGGTGATCGAAATTAGTAGGAACGGGTTTAAGATTCTCCTACTAAAGGAGCCTTATATATTGACTTCATCAAAATTGAGAACCAAATGTTGGCTCAATTGTGTGCTTATCAGTACTAACATGACTTCCCACTCTGAGTTTGAGGGCATCGGAGTAGAAGGTATCGTGGAGTTGAGTGAGTTGGCTACCATTGTGAGGTCCACCTCTATCCAATAGAAATGGTATTGGAGATTGGGTAACAGGATGAATAGGGGAAACATCATCTTCAAATTCAATACTGCCATTAGAGTCACTAGAGAGTGAAAGGGGAGAGTTAGGTGAAAGGGCAAACATAGACACTCTAGGCAGGCAGTGGAATGGAAAGATAAAAGTGTGGTGGTGCCCATACAGCCAGGGGTAGCTTTGTTTGAAATAGGCAAGCAATGAACTTGGGGGGAAGGAGGGTAAGAACATGCACAAAAGTAATCAGATTAACATTATCCAATAACCAAATAAAAATGATAAGGGAACAATCATACCTAAAAAACCTAGTGAAAGACCTGGACAGAAGGTATGATTGTTCCTAAGCTAGCAAGTCTTATTCGAGATTTTGGAAGATATGATCATAAATGCTCTCACCATAGGTTCCAACTTGAAAACTACACTATAGAAGTAGCGTCACCATAAGTATTAGCCCAAACCACCTAGTTCCAGGTGATGCATTGCATTGATAGTGGATATGACACATATATAGTACCCCGGCATTAAAGGCAGGGGGAACTTTGCTCATAAATAGATTAGACATACTGAGATGTAAATTACACCTTGGGGTTGGCAATCTAGATGTCAAATTTGGGTAGGTAGAGATTTGCTCTGGAGTTTTACTAGATCGGTTAAGGTAGATGTTAGAAATTGAATGAGAGACATGGTTTGTTTCAGGTTGGCTAAGAGCAGGTACAACGCTAAGCTCGCGCGAGGAGAGAGAGAGCGGCGAGCGGCTGCTCGAGGTAGGGCAATGGTTGGCTCACCTTGCTTGGCTCAGCGAGCGGCCTCGCGCCTCGTGACCTTTTTTTTTGTCCTCTTCCTCCCTAAACGATGTCGTTTTGGGGGGTTGAGCTGTTTTTTTTTTTTTTTTTGGGTGTGTGGACTGTGCTGCTGGAAATGACAGAAGCAAAGCAAGAGACAAGAAAGGCTATCAAAGTAGCCGTTGGGCAGGGGGACGTTGGCCTAATGTCTCTCTGCCCATTTGAATTAATTTTTTTTTTGTAAATTTTTGGTAGTAATTTACTCTATAAATTGATGCAATTGTAGTTCAAGTGGGCTTCCCCCCCCCCAAAATGTACTGTTTTTTAAATAACAATTATGACCCTCTAATTAGTTGTGTATGATAATTATTACGTACGCATTATTTTTTTCGCAATCCAAGTTAAACCCAAATAACCAACCCAAAAAAAAAATTGATAGCAAGGTAATTATTAGTTGTCTTCATTCATCATCATATTGTAATTTATTTTAAATTGTTCACGCATTGTAATTTTTATTTCGTTTACTGTCAATCAATGCATCTTTTTTAATTTATTTATCGAACTCTTGTAGTTTCTATATTTAGGCATCTGTCAATTTCTTAATTCAAACTCTTGCACTGTTCTTTTCAAAAAATTTATGACCCTCCAATTTTTTTCGTTACCAAATTATCATATCCAACTTATTTTTCCCAAAAATAATTGCACTAAATAACCAACCAAACAAAATAAATAAAACTCAAACAATTAAATGTGATTATGTGTGGGGTCTATAGGCATTATTTTATTTGGTGAGAGGAAGTAGTGAGCCTTCCATTGCAGAGGGTAAGGATTGTGAGGCAAAAAATTAAAGAGATGGCTGATGTGGCAGTAGTAGGGCCCAGCTGGTGAGCCAAAAAATGACACACCATTGTTGTTGCTCTAAGATCATGATGGTGGACCTTAAAAGGATAGGACATAAAGATCAAAAACACTTGATGCAAATGTCTTTGTAGATTTAATTCATGACAATGATAATCAGAGCAAGTGGCAATGGATAAGTTTGTGGGAGATGGTGAAGTAGGTACTGTTAGTGGAAGAAGAAGGAGACAATAGAGGAGGTTAGGGGGCTTTTTCATTTTCAGAGCTAGGGCATTATCTCACTAGAATGTCCTGCCCTCTCTCTCTCTAGAGAATTCTCCCCATCTCTCTCTAGAGCCTTCTCATATTGCTTTGGATGACAAAATAGGTGTTAATCATGTTTATCCATAATTTTGCCAATGAGATCTTGGTCTAACAGTTAAAATTGAGGACATATGTTCATTAACTCCAAGATTCAATTTCCTCATTGCATTGTATGATGTTGTATTGTACTATAAACTCCTCTAAATCTTAAAGAGAAAAAAAAGTTTACGTATAATTTTCCTCATATTTTCATTACAAAGGCATATTCCTTTGGACTTATGATAAGTACTTATTGATATTTATTATTGAAACATAATGAATTATGTCAAATCATGGCAAATCATCCTAAATTGCCTAAATTGGTTTATATGTAATTGTAATGAAGTCAATAAATGTATTTATAAAGTTGTTTAAAAGTGTGCACACCTATTGTTGTAAATTTATTTATGAATTACTTTTTTTTAATTGTATATATGACATACAAATAATTTGCGAATGTATCTACTATGTGAAGTCTTTTAAGTATTAACACATAAAATTTATGTATTGTTAAATGTATTGGCTTGCATCATCAGTTCAATTTTAACAATAATTATGACTAGAATTACCGACTATAAACATTTCGGTAGTTGTAAAAACATAGTAAGCCAGCATTACAAATTAAGGATTACACATATGGTGCATTCTGGTCTAAATATGAAATAAAGTACACAATAAGACTACAATTTTATGACTTGCTTTTGAGTATGCCATAAAATTCCAAATGTCATTGACCAATGTAACTCATAATTTATTCATTACAACTTTGTTGCATGTGTCCATTGTGTGAGCATTGTAACTTCCTTCTGCATATGATACTCTTAGAGTGATTGTGACTCCCTTCTCTTGAAGTTAAACAATAGTGCAAAAGTCATTATAATAAACTTGATGATAAGATTGCAATTTAGGTGCGATGTATATCTTGGGAAGAATACATGGGGAAAGTGAGTAACGAGAACACAAATAGAATCAACAACTGAGTCACACAGTAAGTTGAGCAGCAACAACTCATTTTCTCAAACCTTAAATGGCAAGGACTGAACATGAGGATAAGTTACACCATCAACTCAAGAACAGGGCCCTTAGTAGCAAGATGGATAAGACACCAACCAACATGCTACTAAGACTCACTAGAATACCACTCACACTGGCATAAATGTAGGATAAGCTATAGAGAGTTTTGAGGGAAGGAGCTAAGCTCAACTTTCATTCACATTCAACTGAGTTTTTACAACTGAAAATTAGACTTTTAGACCAAGCCTTACTCCCCCTCTCAACAGCTAGGTAATGCAGAAAACTAACTAAAAACAACATGCTAAGCAACCTGCAAATAATACACAAAAGCAAACAATTATTGAAAGAGCTTTAACACCTATGTAGCTTGTCAAACTAAGCTAATGACATGTCAATCTAAAACAACATCTTAGATTAACTAATCATTTCTAATCATAGGAAGTTGTAGCTCAAATTGGAGGTTTGCTCGGCCAAGTTGCAAGTGTGCAACAGCTAGTGAACCATTGTACAAAAGATTTTCTCTGATTCTTGAGCTGGTTAAAAGGAAATGCTAGCTGATATAATTCAACCCTTTTAAGGTCAATTGAGACAACATTTAAGTCACCTTTTCACGAACTTAAACTTGCCAAAAGGTTGCTACACAATAGAGTTAAAGTTGACTCTCCAAAACTAGGTTTGTTGGACTGCTAATTGGAATAGGCTGACTGTTTTGAGCTGAACTGATCTGCTAGTTGTCCAAAAGTGTGGGGGCAACTTTTATCATCTAACAACTGAAGCGTGAGCTAGAAAATGAGTAAAGTCACTCCCAAAGCAAGCTTGAAAGGCAGGTCTATGCATTCAACTGACCTTAGACCTTGGCTTAGGATTTTTTGGACCACAGCTTGTGTGGATTGAGTTAGAGTGGACTGAGTTGAGCTGGTCATTGTGTGATCTCCATCAAGGCATCCTCTCCAATATCTTCCACCTTGCCTTCACCGATACCTATTATTAGTCATTGCAAAATATAAAAAAAGTTACACCAAAAGGTGGTAATCTCACAATAACTCTTACGTGAAACAGTCTCACCCAAGAATTTGTCAATTGTATAAAATGGAGTAGTAGATACTTTAATATAAACTAAAGTTGGAAGTTGTTCGTACAATAATTGATTGTATATTATAAATATTTTTTTCAAAAACATTGCATGTCAGTTTCAATTAGGTTCTTAAAATAATTATATAATTTTAGAAAATGAACAAGAAATTTATGAAGTTAAATAATATAATACTTATTCAACATAAGCATTTTACAATTATAATGATTTTCATATAAGCACTATAACCAATAGTATGAAATTTTATTTAGTTACTTAACGTAATATTTTTTTCCAATATTCAGCATATTTTACAAGTACAATAATCAACTCATTTATATTATTAGTAGAATATGTCCAATTACTAATAAACAATTAGATAATTTGAGTTTAATCACAACCTAACAGATAAATAGTTTTTACAAGTATTGAATTGTGCTAAATGATTTTAAAAACAATAACAACAATTCTTATGTGAATCCCATTATATTGTTATAATGTTGAATTATACTTTATTATACTAAATCTGAATACTAACCATATATATATATATATATATATATATATATGTATATAAAGTTGAAAACAAAAATGCCTTCAGCTATGAAGTGTACGGTCTGTCCGGACCGGTTCGGTGGCCACCCAAATGATATTGCTTTGTTAGTCGAGCTGATCAGATTTTAAAAACAGTACAAATATGGAATGTGCCTGCCTTATCTCCGCGCTGCTGCATACAAACTGCAATACAGGGCCAGAGAAAAAGGGATAGCCATTTGTCTCGGCCAAGAGGAGGGAAAGCTAATCCTCACTGCCCCCTATATCAACGTATTCTGCTCTCTCTCTCTCTCTCTCTCTCTTCCCCCCCTCCCTCCTCGTCCCCCACCCCCTCCCTCTTGTGAAATGGGCTTCTGTATATTTTTTTTAATTTATAAATTTTGCAGCTCTGAAGGTTGAGTTCCCACCTGGGTGGCACGGGTCTAAGCAAATTCGTGCTTGACAGACATTTGGGTTTTCTTTTGGGTTGAATTTGCTAAAACGACCCTGTATTTTTGGGAAATTTTCGCTGAGAAGAGTTGGTCGTTATTTGGTGTATTAACTGAAGTATACGTGGCTGGAAGTTATGATGCATACTGCGTGTTTGACAAAAGGTGGCCTCTGTGAAAGCACTGAAGGATCATCCTTTGCTAAGGCTGATGATATGGGTTCTTCAAAATTGTTCTAATTCTGCTAGAATTGGAGTTGAATTTCAATTTTAATTGGCTTACCCCCCCCCCCCCCAAAAAGAAGGAAGAAAAAACCAAAGAAATTGTGAATAAGGGAAGAATGTTGGTTAATGGAAAATGGCTTGGATTGTAATTTGGTTACTTGTTATTGTGGAATTTGTTCTTTTCTGTATTCCTGTTGCCTGTTTAGTTTTTGATATACATTTGCATTTTCAGGTTGTTAAAATTAAGCTTATGGTATCTCAAAGTTGGGCACGCTGATGGTATTACGCAGCGGGCTGAGCATGTCTCCTGCTGACCAACCTACCGGGTGGAAAGCCAGGGCCAAGGTAATGTAAACCTTCCTTTAGCTTCACTTTAATAAGGTATGATTGAATGGCATGCTATGGAATGTCCAAGCTTTAAAAAATTGGCATCCTTCTTCTTTCTGCGGATATCACAATAATGCTCATGCTAGGATATTGTTCATACACCGCCGCCCCCCCTTTCTGAAATTGGAAGTCCCATTTACGTAAATGGAAACACTAACATTAAGAAGATGCTCACAGAACTTTATTCTATTCTAAATTAGGAAGAGGATCGAGGGGAAGAGAACTCTCTTGTGTCTCTTGTGCTTGTCATGCCTGAACCCACATCTCCTTGATGGAAGGTCGTAAAAATCCCTCTGGATCATCCCCTTGGTCGTCTCTATTCGAACATTTCAAATATTTGGTTTTTCCCCCCCTTTCTGCCTCTGTGAACCTAAATGTAACATTAGGAGCCTCCTTGCCAATGCCCCCTTTTTTTGTTTGGGAGGGGGGGGTAAAGGTAAGGGAACCATTAGCATGGCAAGCTCAAACTACTGACTTTCCATATGAAAGCTGAGTACTCCATTACTTAACTAAGGGTATCTTATATGAACTGCATTACCAGTGTCAGTGAAAGAAGCTGTTAAAGGCAGACCGAGTCTGGTTGTGGTTGGTAAAATCTGCTTAGTCAGTGCTCCAGTCAAGCTGGATATTTTGGGTAGTGTGCTATGGGGAACCCATTTACCTTTTAATGGGGACTCCTGAAAGCATCCCATGTGTTTTCTGATTGGATCCTGTGACAGTATAGTTCTTGGTCTAATTTTGCCTGGACTGTCAAACACTCAGGCTGTTAGCTAGAGGACGCCTTGAGAAGGTTGAATAGAGGGATGATCTCTTCATGCCGTTGAGACTTATCAGTTATCAAAGCTGATGGTGTCAAATCCCCCCCCCCCCCCAAAAAAAAAAAACAAAAAAGCACCTACTCACCCAGCCGCACGCAAAAACAAAAAAAAGGGAAGAAGGAAAAAAGAAACTTTATCTTCTGAGGTTGCATGTTAGACATAGAAATGTCTAAAGCAAAAGTTGGCCTCTGAAGGTAGGAACAAATAAGTTCTTGTTAATTAGCAGTGGTTTTAGAGACTGAGCAAGTTCTTATTTCACACAATCAAGGAAGCAAAACTAGGATAGTAGGACTCTTATCTTACAGCCTGTGTTTGTAACGTGGCATTTATCATTTATGCTCATATTATGTACTTATGCGGGAGTTAGTCAGTTAGGTAAGTCAATGCCTAACTGAAATGTTATTTGCTGTAGCAGATGCTTTGTCCAGGAGGTTGTAATAACAGTTATTTAGTAAGAGGTGATCAATGGACATGTTATGACACATTATTGAGGGCAGGACCCAGATTTCCTTTGTTCATTCCCGTGCCAGATAAACATTATGGAGTGACTAGGGCAGGTTTATACACTAAGAGGCTGAGAACTTATCTACATGGATCAGTGATGCAGGAGCAACACCTCCCTGTTCATTCCTCAATATTTGCTTTGTCTGAAGGTATTACAGTCTGATTGTGTTTGTATGCTTGAAAATTTGTCGTTTAAGATACTTCTGAACACTTACTGCTTCCAGCGGTTTGACAGATCAAGAAAACTTTCATTCAAAGCCCTTTCTGGAAGATCTAATTGTTCAGAATCGATACTATTTTGAAAGTGAAGACACAGTTTGTGCGGCCGATGAGGGAGCGGACTTCACCGACAGGTACCAGCCGGTCGAGGAGCCATGGCTGCTAGATCAACATGGGTCATCCCATTATGCTGCAGAAGACTTTGATGCTTCTAATGATTTGACTGATGGAAATAGAATTTTTGAATTTCATCCAATTGGTTGCTCTAAGTCAGAGCTCTCATCTGAGAGCCTCAGATATGGTGCAGACCCCTACAGTGTAACTGGGAAAGTAGACCATCAAGTTAATATAGAGTCAAGTTCTGGGTGGTGGTCTTTCTCAAGAGATGATCCTGTTGAAGATCCCTGGTTGATATATCCATCCCCTGATGTCTTGGGAACTGATATTGAGTTGGTGGCTGATCCTCCCCCAATCAGTGAGTCTGCTGAAGATGGGCAAAACCCGTTGGGCATCCAGGAACAGCAACATCAAGTCACAGAGAAACTGTTATCTGAAATAAAGACTAATCTACTTGTTGAGTTGGTGGCTGATCCTCCCCCAATCAGTGAGTCTGCTGAAGATGGGCAAAACCCGTTGGGCATCCAGGAACAGCAACATCAAGTCACAGAGAAACTGTTATCTGAAATAAAGACTAATCTGCTTGTTGAGTTGGTGGCTGATCCTCCTCCAATCAGTGAGTCTGCTGAAGATGGGCAAAACCCGTTGGGCATCCAGGAACAGCAACATCAAGTCACAGAGAAACTGTTATCTGAAATAAAGACTAATCTGCTTGTTGAGTTGGTGGCTGATCCTCCCCCAGTCAGTGAGTCTGCTGAAGATGGGCAAAACCCGTTGGGCATCCAGGAACAGCAACATCAAGTCACAGAAAAACTGTTATCTGAAATAAAGACTAATCTACTTTCATGCCAAGATTTCGCTTCTACTGAAATATTAATCAATTGCTCAATTTGCACCATGCAAAGGATAGCTGTATTAGAAGATGGGAATCTGGTTGAGTTATTATTAGAACCAGTAAAAAGTGACGTGCAATGTGATAGTGTTTATCTTGGGGTTGTTACAAAACTTGTTCCTAATATGGGCGGCGCCTTTGTTAATATAGGGAGTTCCTGTTTTATGGACATTCAGCACACTAGGGAACCATTCATATTTCCACCTTTCAATTGCAATACAAAGGAAAAAGATGTAAATGGCTCCCTGTCGACCATGCCTGAGAAGCATTTGGATTCTAGTCAGAGTGAACTAGCATCCTTAGACAATAATGATACTTTCTTTGATGAAGATACTGAGGTTGACTTTGACGAGGATGATTTTGACGATCATGAAACTGAATACGACATGGATGTTGAGAAAACTTCGGAGAGAAATTTCACTAGTTGTGTGGTCAATGATAATGCGAATGCTGGGGATTCTGTCAATCATTTGAATGGCAAAGTTGACCGTGCAAAGGCTCAATCTCATGTTCGAGGTTGCAAAGGCACCAATAACTGTTGGATGGCTAAACAAGTGTGGGCTCAAGTTCGCGAAGGCACAAGGATAATAGTACAGGTGGTGAAAGAGGGATTAGGTAAAAAAAGTCCCAAATTGACCCCATATCCAACGCTTACGAGCAGATTCTGGGTGAGAATAAGAGTTTTCTTGACCTATGGCTCTTTTGTAAAATTTATTTTTATATTAATCGGTTCTCAGCTATGAGGATGTTCAGATTCTCTGCCCCCCCCCCCCCCCGAAAGTGCTTGACACTTCCCATTTGCTATAGATCCTGATCACTCGGCGCGATAGAGTTCGAGTGTCACCGAAAATTTCCGGCACAGAACATACACGCTTGAAAGACATAGCAAAATCTTTGCAGCCTCCTGGATTTGGTGTGACTGTGAGACCTGTTGCTGCTGGTCGTTCTAAGGAAGAACTGCAGAAGGATTTGAACGGTTTGCTTTCTACTTGGAGAAATATCATAGAACATGCAAAATCTGCCTCACTTGCTGCAGATGAAGGTGTTGAAGGTGCTGTACCTGTAATTTTGCACCAAGCAATGTGCCAAACATTATCCGTTGTCCAGAATTATTTCAATGAGAAGGTTTGATTCTCCTGAAAGAAACTTTCGTCCTGTCTGTTTTGTTTCTTTCGTAGAAGGATGACTGTACTTTCTCTAGGAGGCCAGAACTTTGTGGCTGTCATTGAGAATTCAAGGATTCAAAATGTGGCTTCGGTCGCGATTGCGGGTTTGGTCACGATGCGGAAAATTGCTCTCATGTGGAAATCGCATTCCATATTGGGTCAAAAACGCGGTTCGGCCAACTTAAAAACGTTTTTGATATGGCCGTTTCGTCGCGGATTGGCCACATTTGGAATCCATGAATTGTGGATGTAGGCAGCAGCTGTCAGAATGATGATGAGTCAATTGCTCATGCATGGTCTTCTTTTGATCTCTGCAGGTTAAGAGAATGGTAGTTGACTCCCCAAGAACGTACCATGAGGTTTCACACATACTCCTAAATATTTCATTCTGCTGTGGTGGTATTTTTTTTCTCTTTCATTTTACCTTTTTAGGGAATTGAGGAATGGTGGGTCCAGGTGGGAGGTTGAATGAGGACTATCCTTGAGTATGAGCACTGGTTAAAGATTTGCATTGATTCTAATTCAGCTGTATATGCCGCTTCAACTGTGTATTTGAAAGGTCAATGGTCCTATTTGTTTGTCAGTGGAAGCTGAATTTGATCCAGTCTGACCCAACTGATTTCACCCATCTGAATTCACTCCTATAGATTGGATATGCCAAGAACTTGTATATGGATTCTTGATATTCTTATAGAGACAAACAAGTATTAAGTCATATATGATGATCCTGTTGGTCCATGTTAGGCCATGACCCTTTGCGTGCCTTTTCTGGCTGTAGAAGGTGTTTTTTTGTCTTACAAATGGTTTCTCATGTTACAAAATACATAGGCTTCTGACTTCTGGATTCGTCTCTCTAGAAGTTAGAGACCTCTCAAGCAAACCAATGAGAATTTGCAGCTATCTGTGCCCTGCTGAGACTACGTCCAAAGGAAAGGAGCCTGCAATATTTCCTTTTTCTTTTTATTTTTTTTCCTTTTGGTAACAGCATAATCGGATTTTTAAAGGCTAACTTCTGTAACTGGACATGTTTGGGAAGAAATTAATGATTCCTCGGTTATGATGCCATTCAGACAGCTTATAATCCTAATGAGTCCAGATATATTTTTGGGACTCTGCCTCTCTTATTATGTTTGTTCTTCTTTCCAGGTTACCAATTATCTGCAGGATGTTGCTCCAGAACTGTGTGATAGGGTTGAGCTACACAGGAAAAAGATTCCCTTATTTGACGAGTTCAACATTGAGGAAGAGATCAACAATATTCTCAACAAAAGGTATTATTCTCAACAAAAGGCGAATATCTGATGGTCTGTTATGTCAAGGTTTAGTATTGTTTCCTGTTGTACATTGGGGGTGGCTTTTTAATGCCCCATCGTTGGGTGAAGAGCATCCTTTAAAGGAAAAGTCTGGATTAGCAAGAGATCAGAGGTGGTATGTGAGAAAGAATTCCAAATTCCAGATTCTTTAAATGTAATATGTGATTCAGGAAAATTATGTTGTGCTCAATCTACAACAACAACAACAACAACTCCCAGTGTGGGTCCTGCTTTCGCAGGGTCTGGGGAGATCCAGATATAGGCAGCCTTACCTCTATCGACATCTCTACCCATAGAGAGGCTAATTCCAAGCGACTATGTTGTGCTCAAGCTAAACCAGTTAAAGATTACATGTGTCTCATTTCTTCAAGCATTAGGCAAAAACAAGATTTGTGTTTGTGCGGACAGGGTTGCTCTGCCAAATGGAGGTTATTTGGTGATTGAGCAAACTGAAGCATTGGTCTCTATAGACGTGAATGGAGGGCATGGGATGTTTGGTAAAGGGGCCTCACAAGAGAAGGCTATCCTTGATGTCAACCTTTCAGCAGCAAAACAAGTACGTATTGAACATGAACTTTTTTTTGGGGCAGGTCTTATCTGCATTTGCAGTTTTACAATTCCAAAATGAGGAAAGGACGAACAATGACTTTGTTTAATTGGGTGTAAGCTTTAGCTGGACAAGGTTTCTGGAAGTCGTATGAGGGGCAAGGTTCAAACTGTTTTCACTTTCAATTTTGGAAACAGAAAAACCTCTTTGCACGTACATTTTGATACTGTGAGAAATTCTTCTGTTTCCAGGTATCATGCTTTCTGTATTTAGGACGTTGTGGGGTTAGTCTTCAGCACTTTTCACTTACATTTTTGCGCATAAATTTGATGCCAGAAATCAAAATTTCTGCAATAGTCATGCTGCAGAAGTAATCTTTCTTGCACTGAGAACTGCAGTTTCCAACGAAGATAATTTGCTTTCCTTTTCAACTTTTGTTTCAAGTATCATAGGAAACAAGACAGGTTATATGTTTACAGGTCTTGCTGTCCAGAAAAGCTTCTGACTACTAAATTGTTCTAGATTGCCAGGGAATTGCGACTCAGGGATATTGGTGGTATTATCGTAGTAGATTTTATTGACATGATGGATGAGAGTAAGTCAACTTCTCCACTGCTTCTTCACCCCCGCTCCTTCCACCCTCTCCTTCACCCCCCCCCCCAAAAAAAAACAAAAAGAGCAAAGAAGCGTGTTGCATTTGATCTGCACCATAGATTTACGATGCACAGCTGAAACTACAAAGTTACTTGGACTCTCAGTTTTCACCTCAAGCACTCAGTTTGGACGCTTGATACCTGGACATAGGTTAATTTACTAAACGTGCACAAAATTTGAAAACATTCCAGAGTCCAACATAACCATGTGAGACACTTGACGCTCCAACAACGTTACGGTGGTAACCCAAGTCCAAGTTATCTTGGATGAAAGATGCGACCCATAGGTTGTGGTCTTGTCAATTCTGATTGCTTTATTGTAAGATGTTGGTAATTGCCTTGTGATTGGGGCCAAGACCTCTTGATGGGTTTATTAATTTTTGAACGTTGGCAAGGATGAACCTCCACCAGCTCTCTATCTCAACCACGGAAGGGGTAGAGCCTAGCAGATGAGGGATCCACCTAGGCCTACTGGCAACCTCCCTCCCCCCCCCCCCCCCCCCGAAAAAAAAAACCAAAAACCAAAACACAAGTAAGAATTATGCTCAGTTTGGTTGAATCTTGGCCTTTGTGTAAGGCATACCTCTACCAAATTGCTCACTCAGTTTTGTGTGGTTCTTTTAATCGACCACTGTTTAGTTTTCTTCCTTTAAAATGATCTGATTGTGATTTTGAAGCCTTCTCCCTCTGAAGGTCCTTATTTTTGTATGGTTCAATGTCTGCAATTTTAAGCGAAGAATTTCACGAGTGACCTGCAGAAGAAATTCTTCGGAAAGTGAAAATTAATTCATACGAAATACAACACATAAGTATGCCTATTTCAAAATCTAAATTCTGCTTATCTCATCTTGTTGCATGCTTTTCTGTTTCTTTGGCATTGTCCTCCCTAGTGAATAAAAGATTAGTTTACGAAGAAGTCAAGAAGGCTGTTGCAAGGGACCGTTCAATGGTCAATGTCTCAGAATTGTCAAAGAATGGACTGATGGAGATTATTAGGAAGAGGGTATGTTTTTGGATGTGATTGCCTTATTATCTATACTACTACGTGAAATGTGCTACTTCTGCCATGAATCCTGGAGTTCTGATGATACTAATTAACAATTTACCATCTAATACATGAATCTGGTGTCATATTGAATAGGTGCGGCCAAGTGTGACATTTATGATAAGTGAACCATGCACATGTTGCCAGGGCACTGGGAGAGTTTCAGCTCTGGAGACTGACTTCTCAAAAATAGAGCGCGAAATTTGCCGTCTGCTAGTAAGTAAAAGCTTTTCAGCTCCATCACCTCTCATCCCCCACCCCAGGCTCCTCCGAACAGGACTACCACTTTTGAAAATCATTTGAACACGACTTTTGATATTGCTATTTGTTTTCTGTTCCTCTATCTTTTGGAAATGTTTAACATGGATCTTCCTAGAATGGGCTTTAGTCCACCCACCTGATACAGCTACTTCATTTGGAAACGATTATCTTCGGAATCGTCTCCATCTGGATACTGCTTCTGATATTGCTATTGCATTCTCCATTTCTGATTCTTTGAAAGTTTGACATGGATCTTTCTGCAACAAGATCTGTGCTAGTATCTGCCAGGCTAATATGATTACTTTAGATAGGAGAGAGTAACAGAGGAGCTGTTACAGTAAGAAAACAATTTTCAAAGAAATGGTGAGTAATAGAGAAGGATGAAATGGTAATGCCAAAAGAATAGTGGTGGTAATACTAGTAACTGTAGTCGAATTACTTTTCAATATTATTAGATTATTACGGTTGGTATTGCTATTTTGTTATAGTGTTCGTTAGTGTCCCATTGTTGGACAATGTTTCTATGTGTGTCTTTCGGGAGAGGCCTCTCTACTAGTCTTTCCTCTTCAGACGGACCAAGGCTGAGCTTAATGTTGCAGTAAGCAAAGCATTTAACAAAGGGTTGTGGATTCCATAAATGGATTTCTTTATTGAGTAGGAGTGTAAGGGAAGGCTGATTTCTGAAGTCGCTTATCTTTTCATCTTCTTCTGTAATACTTTGGAGTTAATTCATCAACTTTTCTTGTATCAGGCGACATCAGAACAGAAATCCGACCCCAAGAACCCCAAGTGCTGGCGTCGATTGTCACTGAGAGTTGATAGTTGCATGTGGGACTACTTAACCTCAGGAAAGAAGACTCGACTAGCAACTTTGAGTAGCTCTCTGAAAGTATGGATTCATCTGCAGGTATTACTAATATATATCATCTGAACTTGCCAATTATGCTCGGTACTGAGGAAGCACCTTATCTCAGGAATCTTGTCAGTATTGTCGCCCATGCACTCTTTGTTCTTGGCTTAATTTGCACATTCAAGGAATTCACCTTCCTAATCTGGAAGTGATTCTAGAACTGGTGTCAAGGACTAAGTGAAATAAGTATTGGCTTTTGAATGCGTGTCACGGATGCTCAGATAGAGTGTAACCTCCAAGGTTCTTCACTTCATAATTAAAATAAAAGAGATTGACGTGCCACTGCATCATCCTGTAACTGATGTTTTTATGAATTTCCACAATTGTTCTAGAGCGAGAGAGCTATTCTCCTTTGACAAGGCTTCCTGTGGTTATAGATGCCGAAATCTAGCTACTGAGACACCTTAGCTTCAATCAGGCCGTTCCTTTTTTTCTTCTGTTCTAGGATTGCAATTCATGAATGTGGTAGTGCCATGCTGTTTGATGTTAACCTGGATGAAGCTTAACTTACATTGCTGAGGCCAGTTTGAGTATTGTGCAGGTTGAGCTCTGGTTGTATAAAATGCTAGGCCTGATTTATACTCTCTAGTGTACTCTCTGAGCTCATTAAGCATCGTATTTTATTGCAAAAATAAAAAGCAGAAATAATTTATTCTAGTGTATTCAATTATTTATCTCAAATCATATAAAAACAGAAGGGATTATCCTGGTTCTCCATTTTCTCTGTAAGTATGTCTGGCTGACACCGAGATTTTACATTTTCATTATATGGTGTTCACTGTTCAGTCCATTTGCCAGACTTACAGCCTACAGGGTTTCAACGACTTCTTAGCTGTGAACTCGTACTGGGTTCTGCAGTTAGCTCTGGGTTTTTAACTGACTGTTGTCATGCATTGCCATGCTGTATGCTCCAGGTGGCAACGAATTTTACTAGGGGTGCGTTTGAAGTAAAATTATTTGTAGATGAGAAGGCAATTGATAACCAGCACCATCAAGGTGATGTTGCTGTGTCAGAACAGCAGGAAACGAAGACTTCAATGTTGACCTCCAGAGCTAAGTTGTTCCCTATTAAAAAGTTGAAAGGTGCAAGAAGGTGATTGGGCATCATCGAACGTGATTGAAGAAAAGAAGGGGGGGGGGGGAAGGCTGCCCCTTGCTGGAAGAGAGTCCAGTGTCGCTCCTACAGCCAGAGAGCCATGGACTTCTGTCAAAGTTATGGAGGCTGAGAACGGGAATATTCGTTTGGAAGATATTCAGAGATTTGCAGCGTTTACAGGCAAAAGGTGTGCTCTATGTAGATCCCTGGCAAGAGGTGTAGGATTGTTGGCGATGATTTTTTGGAGTTCTGTTGTTAGGTCCTTGTAATTTTTCCATGAGCCAAACAATAGTTGTAATTTTGGCCGATTAAAGGGCTGGTCTCAAAGAATCTGTGACAAAGACTTGGTGCAAATGAAAATCTAGAGAAATTAACCAATAACCAGAATCGATGAGCAAATTAATTACCAATGAAAGGCGAGAATCTGGATGAATTATTTGTAATCCAAACAAATGACCGATTAGCAAACTCAAATCAAATTTGGATAAATGTTTCGATTGAAGATTTGCAGTCTGAACAAAAATTCGAGGTCACCTCCAAAAAGGGTACGCAATTGGGCATTTCAGAAAGTACAGATAGTTCTGATTTGCCAACCACACGATGGCCGGACGACCTCAAAAACCCTCACAAAGTTGTGAAGTGAGTATCGAGGCAAAGGCTGAAAAACTGAGTCGTCCCCACATCAAAACTAACAACAGCGGCAGCATATACCGTCAGAAAACTTGGGTGATCTACTCTTCTCCTCAATTTCTTGAGCTGTTGGCAAAGCTTCTAACTTGCTTATGCCGCTTGGAGCACAACAGAAGTCGTACAGATTCCTGCCGATGCCTTTGCCGAAAGGGTATACTCGTTCCGGTATACCTCTGCCAATTCATTCCAGCAAGGTTGAATTTAATATGAAGCACAAAGTCACAAATATACCGCCCGCGCGGGGGGGGGGGGGGGGGGGGGGGAATGTGCAAAGCTGTGACATTATCAATTGCATTATTTCAAACAGCGGATGTGAGCTAATCTTCAATGCATTGTGTTCTATGTAATCAAACACGAATTTGCCTTTTGTCAATACAACCTCGTAGACATATCAGACCATCCCCTGCCCATGCTAGAGTGTTTTATGTCCTCATTATAATACTTGTGCTTGCAGATATTGGTTGATGTCACTTGCATTGGGAAAAGAGCACACTGATCACACCATTTGTCTAGTCCAACGCTTTTTTGGGAAGCCACCCATGAAAGTAGCAATCATTCAGTTCTTTTAGTGAGTACTGATTACAAGCTTCCTAGCAGGGAAGCCAAACGAGGCATCTTAGATCTTTCCCAACCTCCCCCCTGCCCCCAAAAGAAAACAATAAACCCCCCAAAACGGGACCATCAACGTTTTGCAGAGCTCTTAACAAATTGCGGTCACCATTATTTTGTATGTCAGAATACCGCTAAAACATGAAAATGAACACAGCTTAAGGTAAGAGTGTTCTGACCGCATGTATGGGATGCGTCTACGTCTTACAAGCTCATGTGTTGTTTGATTAGTCAAAGCAAGGTAACTTGTAGAAATTCACATCCATGATAAGATTCCCCGAGCACCAATAAATGACAGAAACCTCAGTAGGAAAAACAAAAGAGACAAGGAAAATGGATCGTGTATCCTTTTTTTTGGGGGCGGGGGGGGGGGGGGGGGGGTGCTGTAACTTGTAAGTAAGCCAAGCCATCTAACTCCCAATCAGGAAAGGGCCTCATATAAGGAAACTTGACCTGATGGAATGGGCAAAGGAAATTTGACCTGATGGGAAGGAATTGGGAGAGTCCCGAAATGGCCCTGGTAGGATTCAAACTTACCATACCTGATGCAAAGGTGAGTCTATACCATTAAACCGCCACTTTGATAAGTACACAGATGTATTCCATGGAACAGTATCTTAAAACTCAAAGAACATCGTAAGAAGGGCTGGAAACCTTGCATAAAAGCCAAAACTATGAGGCATAAGAATATACTACAGCATTATCTCAAACAGTCAGGGACCGTCCACATTCATGGTATGAATCATCCACTATCTCTGTATTTCCTTGCATACTAAGATATTTCAATAAGGAAACAATATTACAAAAGTTGGAAGCGAAAAAATATTTTGCAATACAATTTTCATTTTACATGAATTCATAATATGCTGTTCCGATCTATGCCCTTCAAAAACTAACCAAAAGGTTTATTTTGGGAAAATCTCATGGACTGACTGCCACACTGGAATCTTGTACTCAAGTAACAACATGGGAAGAATGACAAGAACTAAAATGATGAACGTTGTATAAAATCAGCGAAAAATCAGAGAGAAAAAGAGAAAGAAGGAACCATACAAGGCAAAGCAATCCAAGTAAAGCTGCTATTTTTAATTATCGTTTGGGGATAACACGTGTGCTTCAAGAAGGGGAGGGGTTCCAAATGCAAGCATCGTTCTTTAATTTGCATCGTAGACAAGCTGTTCTTGGGGCCCTATATCTAACATATGCGGACTTTTGTCCTTGTTCTCAGACAAAATAACTACCCTCTCGACGAGGCTAAACGGCACGTGCAATTTTCAAGGTGCTTGATACTTTGACTCTTTACCCCCCCCCGGGGGCCCCCCCAAAAAAAGCTCTAAAAGCTAAAGCCTCAACGCTGAAATATGGGAACCGAACACTACTTGTCCGCTAATATGAAGCTAATAAAATGAAAAACATAATCAATGTTACCATTGAGATGCCTATAAAAAATGTAACGGGAACAGTGCCCAGATCTTGAGATATTAGCTTTGAGATATGCAATTTATAAAATGACAGTCCAGAGGCACAATGTTGTCTCTTTCAAGATGTACCACCTGAAAAGCAAATGAAACTTAGGTCGAGAATGCAACAATTCAGAATTAAGAATCAAATTATTTTCACCGCATATAATTATATTCACTTCATCTTAGCCAAACCAGACCAATATGATAGAGCCCACTTAGGGCAGGGTGCAAAGAGGCCATATTCGTTGAACTCTAGAGTTGAAAGTATTTACTGCAAGTGCCTACTATTCCACAATTCCAGGATAATTTAGCGAGAAAAAATTACATTAAAATGACCAGCTAAAAGCACTTCTCCATAATGGTTTTTTCAACTGCAGTGAATATTTTGTAAATTGTGTAACTTACCGAACTGTGAAAAAGAAAACACCCTTTAATTGTTTTGCATTTTCGCCAAGGGTTTCGTTCCCTTCTTTCTTTTTTTTTTTGGGGGGGGGGGGGGGGGGCGTGTGTATTATCTCAGACGGATAGAGTGAAACAGACAATCAAGGTGAGCCCTACAGCTAGCGAAAGTTGAATGGCAAAGACATATACAACCTTATGTACGAGAGCAACATAGCAGTAATTCCTATCCAAGCAAGCATGCTTTTTTAATTATATGCCACTACAGCACCATACCATTTAGAATGATTATCTCAATCATTATTACAAGTAACGGCATTACTTACTTCTGATCCACAAGCAACAAGGATATATTCGCATCCATTTATGCCACACTACAACCCTAACTATTCATACAGCTGCAGATAAGACAAATGAATAATACTAGAATTTTGACTCACCAAAATCGACAGTGATTAGCCTGACCTGTGCATGTTCCAAGCCAAACACAATGATGGTCAAATTGTAGAATGCACGTATCAAGGTCGATCTCACAGACACTACGCCAAGCTACCAAGCTATGTTCCCTCAAGATAGGCTGAGCAAATTAAAAATTTGAGATTGAAATTAAACTAAACCAATATCTAATCTCATGAATAAATATTTAAGGAATTAAGTCAACTAAGCAATTACTCGGTTCAAGAATAGATCAAGCATTTTCTTCTTAATTACGAAATTTCATGACCGATAATTGAGGCATCACGACCCTGTTTCAAGGCATCGCGAAATACCCAAATCAAATCAATCATCAATTCTCATGGATTCTTGATTAGTTTAGGTTTATTAGGCACACGATTATCATTTTAGGTCTTTCGATCGGTAATTCTTTCTCAAGACATCACACTATCAAGCCAAATATGGTGTTTCCGATATCAGATTTCACCTTTCAGTACTTCACCCAATATCTAATACAAGCAAGAAAAAGATTAAATTTCTCTAATACAACCAAGAAGACGATTAAATTTCTTACAAGCAACTCAAACTCCAAATTTGATAAAATGAACTCAATAATCCAAAAGCACTCCAAACAATCAATTCAAGAACACAGACAATTGCAAGTTCAACATCAATCTCAAGATTTAAAACTACAAATTAACATGAGTTACATAATCCAATCTATGAATCCAAAAATCAATAAATCTAATGGAGAAAAGAGAAGAGAAGGGAAAGAATTGCTCAGCCTCAACACGTGCTTGAATTCGTTGATTGCAAATCCAATCCTGCTTCCTTGCAAATCTCTCTCTTCTAATTCCTCCCCCTCATTCTAAAAAGGGAGTCTAATTCATATCTAGATGGTGGAATGGATATGGGGTTGAATGAAAGCAGTAAAACAAGGCTTTTATCACTAAAATCAAGTATGTGAAACCGTCCAAACGATTGGAATATGAAAATCCGCAAAGAAATCCAGCATACCCAGGGGAACTGACTCACCATAGACTGTGGGCACCACCACGGTCAGACCGTGGTGGACTCTAGTTCTGGTACTCAATCAATTTTTGTCCCATTACCTCTCCTGGATCCTTCTGGGCCGTGGTACTGACCACGATTGGTTTATATTGGGTGTCTTTGGGCCTCTTTTGTTATCTTCTTTGATTCATAAGGCCTCAAAATCTTCATTGTACCATGATGCTTTGGTTTCACAAGATCAAAATCTACAAATACTCTCAAAACAAGCAGAACCAAGCATGATATAAGAAATAAGGGCATAAATCATCCAATTAACCATATTAATCCCCTAAGATGACTCCCAAAAACTTATGAGATCCTATGCAAATCTGACACTCCTCACTCACCCATGCTTAAACCTTTATTTGTGTCAAGCAAATACCAGATAAAACCAACAAGAAGAGACGTATCTAGGACTCAAAAAGGTTAATAACCTCTCAAATTAGGCAACTTATAGCACATCACAAGCATGAATATCAATCAATCACAACTCCAAATAGTGCACAATACATTTCACAATCAAAAGAAGGTGAATGTTTTTGAAAAAGTATGAGAACACAAGCTAGATATCAAGCTTGATCATCCCCAAAAAACCACAAAGCACATCATGCAAGTATAAGGACTTACAGAGCTAAATAGACAGGTAGAACCTCATTTTTGGGGAAATGTTGATTACTTCCACTCATGTGTTTAAATTATAGCTTATGTTCACTCACGACTCATTCCAAAGATGCAGATTACCCCATGCTTTCCAAGACTCTCAAATTCTCCACCACTAAAAAGGAAATATGCACAGTACAATCAAGAGAACTTTACAGGGGTTGTAGTGTGGGCTAGAAAGGTTAAAGGAAAAGAGTGGACTAATAAATTTGAGCAATGGGGAGCTAGGAAGTCAAACGACTAGGGAGCAACCCATAAGATACCAAGAAACCATGAAGTTTACCAACACTACAAACCTGACGAGTACAATGAACATACCATGATGAATCATGTAAAAAATGAGTTGACCAATAAGGAACGCAAGCTATTTATATATCCAGTGCCAGTTAAGTTATTCATTCTTTTTTTTTTTGCTTGATGTTGTCTTTTTTTTCAACATATTTTTTTTCAGCCTTTTTTTTGTTTTTTCCTCCTATTTGCTTTGGGATGATGAAGTAGAATTCAATGATAAAAAGCATAAGACCAACAATTGCCCACTCACAGCTTTATACATAGATATGCAACCTATATCAACATAAAGGGAACATTCCAAATTTATAATACCATCATCGCCTCATCAAGCAAACATACCAAGAAACCATAACCTCAATTGGCCCCATAAGCTTCCCAAAAAAGCTTGAAGTGACGCTTCATAGAAGTGGTTAAACGATAAGAACATGAGTATGGCTAAGGGCTAGAATGCAAATGATCACGACAAGAAAAGGATCATAAGCTCAATGTGGCTAGCAAATGGATTAACATGTAACTCAAGATTAGGCTATTAATTGGCTATATGGCTAAAATAACTAGAGAAACAATGCCCCTATCATATCATCAAATATGTACATACTAATGTGCTTTTGAACAAAAATCTAGGCAAGTTTTAGAGATGTAACTTGGAAGAGCCACACATATGAAAGAACATGAGACTAAATATAGTGAATTAGTCCAAAGAAGGTTCAAAGTCTCACGGGATATATACCAAAGTGTCAATTGGCTCATAAGATGACTATCACATACAACAGTAGTGCCAAGGGCTTAAAGGAGGTAGTGTAGTTCTCAATCAAGACAAGGTCAAAAGCAGAAATATTCGTAAAACCTTCAAGCATTTTCACTAGAAGGGATTACACATCAAAAGTTACTCAAACTCATGTAAACTAACATGTCTACCAAAGCATCATTGGAGGACATCTCAATCAAATCTACACCATTCCAACATACACTTAGAAATGCACACCTAAAATGCAACTAAATGCAACATATTGGTGCAAACAAAAGGAAACCTAAAACTAAATGGCTTAATAAGTGAAGAAATTATTTTTCGGTCCTTGAGGTTTTGGTGAAATGATTTTCTGATACCACATTTTTAGAAAAATATTTATGGGACTACTTGGTTTTGAGCTGTCTTGCAAAACTAAGCTTATAATTATATTTGGACTTCTTCTAATGACTTTACTGCTATTAATATCAGAATCTACTACTTCTATATAAATATTATATTTTCTGTGATTAACGACGCACCATGCTTAGCAAAATAATTAAAACGTAATTAGAGAGTTTCGACAATTACCTGAACTTAGTTGGCGCTAGATTCCGGCGTTTCTCTAGCTTCCGATTTATAAAGATTGCTAATCTTAAAAACTGTCTTTGTCAACAGAATTTAGGGAGCCTCTTGGTTCTTAAAAATGAATTGCAAAAGTGGTTATTGGCAGATAAAAATGAATGTAGAAAGCATTTCTTTAACCGCTTTTAGTGCCCCTCACGGACATTATGAGTGGATAATGATATCATTTGGTCTTAAAAATGCACCTTAAATGTTCTAAGTAAGAATGGATAACATTTCCAAAGATCTTAATCACTGTTGTTCAGTACGCATCGATGATATCCTTGTCTTTTCCAAAATTATAGAACAACATAAAGATGATGTTTTAGCTGTCACCCAAAGATGCATTGATTATAGCATTATACTTCATAAGAACAAGTGCATTTATACTGAATAAAAATTTAAGTTCTTAGGCCGAGAGATAAAAGCTAGACAAATTATCCTATAAAAACATATTCTGGGAAAAATAAAAAATTTTCTTAAAAAGATTGAAGATAGGAAACAACTAGAAATGTTTCTTAGATGTCTTACCTATGCTTCAAATTTCATAAAGATTTAGCCAAACTAAGAAAGTCATTGCTGCAGAAACTCAAGAAAGAAGTAAGTTGGACATGAACTACTAATGATACAAAGATTGCTTAAAACTTTAAGATGTGTAAAATTCTTCGTGTTCTTAATTTGCCTAATGAATGAGATAATTTAGTTCTTGAGATAGATGTCAGCAATGAGCATTAGAGTGCGGTACTCAAAATCAAGAAAGGAGAAAAACTCTGCAAATATCGCAGTGGAAGTTTTAACAAGGCAGAATACAATTATCCTACGATGAAAAAAGAAATCCTTGCAGTTATAAGGGGAATTGAAAAGTTCTTAATCTTTTTAACCCCAAAATCTTTTCTTATTTGAACCGATTGCAAAGAAATACTCAATTTTGTGAAAAAGAATTTATCAAATACACAAGCGCAAGGACGATCCTTGCGTTGGCAATTATAGCGTAACTAGTTTTCCTTCTCTATTAAACATATACAGGAATCAAAGAACTCTTTGGTAGACAGTTTAACTCGAGAATCCGCCAATGGTGATCATTAGAGCGGAACTCCTACCAGAAAAGAGGAAATCCATAATGAAATATTATTATTATTAGAACGGGTTCCTCCTTCGAATAAAGTCCTCATTGATAATTTGGAATTTCATACAAAAAGTAGATTACGTTTTGATCTGCTATCTTCTGCCTATCTAATAGCCCAAAGATTTTCCCTTCTAGAGTTGCAAGTTGATTACCTTAGATGTCCTTATGATATCTAAGAAAAAAATAAGTTCTTATGTTCAAGAAAAATAGTTCAATGAATGGCCTGCGACTATTATCATCATTATTCATATGATATTTGGGAGTCCTGGAGTACAACAATATACTTTCCCGATAGGCCTGGAGTTGGCGGTGTTAGTTTCCTAGCAAATTCAATCTTCTAAAATGACCCCATTATGAAAGCCTGGGAGTACGGGATGGTAGTTTACTTTATGGAGTTCCCAGATCCAAGGTTCCCATTTTTCTCAACACTAAGTAAATTCCAACAATGCATGTTTAAGAAGATTCATTAGATTTTCATATCTCTTGATGATCCAACGAAAATCCTAAATAACAGAGGTCTATATTTGGAGGTACATTGTGCACTAATCGAATATGAAAATGGAAAAGCCAATTTATCTTGTTCAGACAGTTGATTTCGACGGCCCCAAAAATCGACGACAAGAATGGAATCCAGGACGTTGAGAATTAGTTATTGATCATACTTTAGCAAGAGCCATTGGATTTTTCAACATTTATCAACAGAGTTGGAGATTAATTAAACGAGAAAAAACACTAATGCATTGTGGAAATACTACTTTCACTTATCATAATAAGTTCAACGAATACATGAAGGTAGAAGGAGCTGCCTCAAAAGATGTTTTGGATTATCTCTTTGACGTTGGAGCTGAAAAGCTCTTATCAATAAAAAGGGAAGAAATATTTTTTTGAATTATTTGAAAAATGGAATTCAGAGCATCTTCAATATGATAAAGATTTTGATAAATATCTAGATAATGATGGTCTGGAAGATATAATTGGAGATGAAGACATGCAGAATCTCAATAATAATGACTAGTCTTATCATCATTAAAAGCTCTGAAAGGTGATTGCTCCATTATTGTACTATTATGACAACTATCAGGTCTATAAAATAAAGCAGTGCATTGTAACCATCAGTGTGTATTATAGTTATGCGAAAAATTAGTGTGTACTATAGCCATATGAAAAACCAGTGTGTACTAGAACCATTAGGGCATCATATGTACCCTCAATCCTCTATAAAATGAGAGGCTGAGTGCTGAAAAGGAAAACGATTATTTGAGCATTCTTGAGCAAAAGAGAAGTCAAGATTCTTCATTTCTCTATGGGCAAGCATCTCTAATGATCTTAACTTAAGTTCCTCTTCGAGATTCCTGTCATAGTATTTCCAGTTTTAAGTTTTCAATAAAAGAAGTTTCTCAGTAGAGAACGTTATTCAATTAAACTTTATGTCTTAAATATTATAATTTCTTGATTAAAGTTCCACTATCCTTAAAAAAGATTTAAAACTTGATTAGTAACTACGGTTCGAGGTAGGAAACGAAACGGATTTGTGTTATGCTTGATCTAAGAACGGTGAGGTTGAGATTAACAATCTCTGTAAACCAAAAGTTAGAGGAACGCCAGAGTCTAGCGCCAACTAAGTTTAAGTAATAGTCGAAATTTTCTAATTAAGTTTTAATTATTTTGCTAGGCATGATAGGCCGTTAATCACAGAAAATATAATATTTATGATATAAGTAGTAGATTGTGATAAGTAATACCTGTAAAGTCATTATACGAAGTTCAAACATAATTATAAGTTTAGTTTTACGAAACAGTCAAAAACTTTGAAGTATTTCCATTTGAAGCATTTTAGGGACCTAAAAATAAATATTTGTGACCCAGAAATCAAATAACCCAGACTTTTGTGCTCCAAAAACCATTTACGCTAAACCAAGTAGTCCCATAAATATTTTTCTAAAAATGTGGTATCAGAAAATCATTTCACCAAACCTTAAGGGACCGAAAAGCAACTATTTCCACCGCCAAAGTTTAGTGTAAATAATTTTCAGAGCTTATAACTTTAGAAACGATTTCTTGGTCGATCCAGCTATGGTGCAAATAATTTCTGGAACTAAACTTTTCAAAAGTAGTTTTTTAAATTGCAAAAAGACCCCTAAGGGTTTTTAATTTTTATTTCAACTCCAATCCTTGAAACTTACTTTTGAAAATCAAAAATTTGTGCATGTGAAAATTTTCTTATAAATACTATTCAAGGCCTTCTTTCAACTGGTATCAGAGTCACATGACCAAAAATAATTAAGATAATTAAGCTAATTAATGACTGATTAACCTAGTTAACTGTGATTAATGCTTGAATCCTCACCTGCTTGCCCTGGTCCTAATTATTCACACATTGTTCACTTACCGGAAGGTATTTCTCCAATAGCACCTCAATCAAACTATATCACTGGTATAATATTGTCTCGATACAGTACACTAAATAATGGAGCAACAATAATGGAGCAACAATACTATCATCGACTATTATCATCATTATTCATATGATATTTGGGAGTCCTGGAGTACAACAATACACTTTCCCGATAGGTCTGGAGTTGGTAGTGTTAGTTTTCTAGCAAATTCAATCTCCCAATGACCCCATCATGAAAGTCTGGGAGTATGGGATGGTAGTTTACTTTATGGAATTCCCGGATCTGAAGTTCCCATTTTTCTCAACACTAACTAAATTCCAACAATGCATGCTCCAGAAGATTCATTGGATTCTTACATCTTCTAATGGCCTAACAAAAATCCCAAATAACATATGTCTATATGTGGAGGTACATTATGCACTAATCGAATATGAAATTGGAAAAGTCAAACCAGTTTATTATCTTGTTCAGATAGTTGATTTCGACGACCCTGAAGATCGATGGCAAAAATGGAATCCAGAATGTCGAGAATTAGTTACTGATCCTACTTTAGCAAGAGTCATGTGATCTTTTAACATTTATCAACAGAGTTAAAGATAAATCAATCGAGGAAAAACACTAATGCATTGCAAAAATACTGCTTTTGCTTATCACAATGAGTTCAACGAATACATGAGGGTAGAAGGAGCTGCCTCAGAAGATATTTTTGATTATCTCTTTGATGTCGGAGCTAGAAAGTTCTTATCAGAAAAAGGAAAGAAATATCTTCTTGAATTATTTGAGAAATGGGATCTAGAGCATCTTTAATATGATGAAGATTTTGATGAATATCTAGATAATAATGGTCTAGAAGATATAATTGCAGATGAAGACATGCAGAATCTTAATAATGATGACTAGTTTTTTCATAATTAAAAGCTTTGAAATGGTGGTTGCTCTATTATTGTACTATTATGATAAGTGTCAACTTTGTAAAATAAAGCAGTGTACTGTAACCAGCAGTGTGTACTGTAATCATGTGAAAAATTAGTGTGTACTATAGCCTGGAGTACAATATTGTCATCGACTAAAGCATAATCTCCTACTGCTCCGCATGTCTAGAGTTTACAGTTATTTTTCCCTGCACGATAATAGGCTGCTTTCTTAAAAAATCTACATTTTTTAGGACTTGGTTTGTTATAATACTTTCTTTTATATGTCTCTCCTCTTTGCTTATTAAAACTCTTTTTCTTATAAAATTTTCTTTTTCTTTTCCTTTCAGGGTCTTTTCCCTGTTTATGAGGTGAATCCCAATAAGTTAGAAATTGCTTCTTAGTTTTCTTTGATTTTTAAAGATCAAGACATTAATCATTGACCCATTTTTATAAATAAGAGATTCTCGAAACAAGGGTGTCAATGACATCTGTTCTTTCAGGCCATGCTATGTATTTTTTATTAATTATGAAATTTATCGGATATGATAATTTGTCATAGAACATACCAAGATTAGTTTTATTATGCTCAATTTTATAATAATATTGACTGAATTCAGCAATTTAATTCTCTAGGTATCTCATGTTCCACTATTCCATATCGTTAATCTTTTGTCGTTCTCTTTCCTTTTCTTCAGAATCAAGTTTAACTCCGATAAATTCGGTCTCTATTTCCTTACATAAATTTCTGAACATAGCAGCTTGTGTTTTCATCATTCTTAATGCATTTTTACCGTCTTTACTTAATGAATCATGCTAGTCAGCTACAGTGCCAGAAAAACTATGTTCGATGTAGTTTAGGAAATTAGCAGTAATCTATGTAATATTTAGGTTTAAGATATTATTCATGCCTCTTTTCCAATGTTTAAATATTTCTTCTCTATTATGAGCTCCATCTATGTTTAAGATGTGTCTCGTCTAACTAATTAAAGTAAGGCCAACTTCTTTAAATGTTATAGTTTTCTTAGGGATGAACCTAAATGAAAAATTAGTTGCACGTCTTGCTGGAACGTACCTAGGTCTTATAAAATTATTATTTCTTCTAGAAGGTTCATCAAATTCTTCAGGTTTAGAAACAACAATGTTATCAGATTGGTCTCTATCTCACCTAAATCGAGTTCTTCTTCAATTTCATTAATCTTATCATCAACAACCATTTTATCATATTTTTTATACAATTTTCTTCTGACTTCTTCTAATGGTAAAATATTAAGATCTTCTAGTTTAATAAGGTTCATCTTCCGATATATTTCTTCTTCTAATTAAATATTATTTGTCTCTTCATTGTCATTAGACAACTGGTCATGTTTATCACCAATTGCACTTATGATTTTGTTTAATTCTTCTGAATTTTTTTCTTTCTCAAACATTTTTTGTAGCTCTTCAAGAGTATTGTTCATACTCCATCTTCTTTTTGATTCTTTTCAGTCGATTTTTTACTAGATTTTTCTCTCACTTCTTTTTGGATTTTTATATCTTGCAAAGGAAATGATTTTTGTTTTTGGGGTTTTGGAAAGAATATTTATGCTGAAATGGAATACCAATATTTGGAATAGATTCTCCGCTATGCCTAACTTTGTTAATAAGAGAAAGATGGACTACAGTTAATTGATTCTTCAACTCCTTGACTTCAGCCTTAATTTAAGTTAAATCTGCTTTTAATTCTAAAACTATATCAGTGATATAGTTTAATTGAGGTGCTACTGAGAAAATACCTTCCGGTAAGTGAACAATGTGTGAATAATTAGAACGAGGGTAAGCAGGTGATGCTTCAAGCATTAATCACAGTTAATTAGCTTAATCAGTTATTAATTAGCTCAATTATCTTAATTATTTTTGGTCATGTGGCTCTGGTACCAGTTGGAAGAGGGCCTTTAGTAGTACTTATATAAAAATTTTCACATGCACAAATTTTTGATTTTTGAAAGTAAGTTTTTAAGGATTGGGATTAAAATGAAAATTTCAAAACCTTAGGGGTCTTTTTGCAATTTAAAAACTACTTTTGACAAGTTTGGTTCTAGAAATTATTTGCACCAAAGCTGGATGGACTAAGAAATTGCTTCTAAAGTCATAAGCTCCAAAAATTATTTACGTCAAACTTTGGAGGTCAGAATAGAATTTATCCTTAGCAAGAATGCAAACTAAAAAAAATGGAAAACATGAAATTACCTTTCCTCCAAGCTTAGATAACTCATTATTATTTAAAGTAAATAAAGTAAGAGCAAAGAAAGGGAACAAAATATAATGATCTCACCAGGTTAGGTGCTGAGTACACTTAAACTAAGGCCTCCTCACAAACGGGGCACATGGAAAATCAGCCACTCCATCACAATTTCAAGACTCGGCTCATCACAACAGACACTGTCAATGCACGTAGAAGCCTGTAAAGCACCACAGCATGGGATTCGCAAGCATAGCAATAAGAAAGCATCAGGATAATTGTTCGTGCAAAAAATGTGCTATTTTTACGATACTTTTATATCCGATTTATGGTCGTTATAATAGTTATTTTTAAGTTTTTATTTGATTTGATTTTGTTATTGTAGGTATTGAATAAAATGGAAAAAATGCGAAAAAAAGATGAAAAATGCCGGAAATAAAGCAGTAGACCAGATTACTCAAACTCGACCCAAACCTTAAGCCCATTATCTTGTTTAGCCCAAAGAAATGAAAAAAAAAAGAGAAATAAAACTGGAAAAACCCCCTAGCTCGGCATGCAGTGATTTCCCCCCTTTTGTTTTTCATTTTCTCTTTCTTCCCTTCGCTTCCCAGATCACCTAGAAACCCTAACCCCCGAACCCTGCACCTTTATCTCTCCATCTTCGCATCCCTTTCTCTCTCTTCGAACAACCAAAACACCACTACCATCTCTATCTCCACCTTCTTCACTACCAGCGCGGCACTGCCAGCACATCACCATTCTCACCCATCACCAGATTTCGCGCAACAACTGCCAGCAAATCCCCATCATCACCGTCCACGACACACATGAATCAAGGATCGAAATCAAACGAATTTGACTATAAATTGAAGGGAGCTAGCTCCAGAGAGGAGGTTAGGAAGTTTTATGGTTCCAATTAATTTTAATTTCTAGTTTTTAGGCTTTGATTCATATGTTTTCGATTTCCAGATTTAGGATCTAAGGTTTAAAATTTGGTTTAGGGTTTGATGTTAGATCGGTTTTTGGTTCTAAATTTCATGTAATTAAGCTACGATTTCATTGTTATGCCAGTTGAAATTCATGGTTTTCAGTTTGCTTTTGTAAGATTTTGGCGTTGGTTTATTTAATTTCAGTCACCCCCTCCCTTGTTTTCATTTCATTGAGCCTGGTAATGACGTTTCCGCCATTGTTTGCGATTGTTGGAGCTCCAAAAATGGAGTTACTTGTGTTTGGCTAAGCTGCAAAGCGATGACACCTTGAGCTATGTTTTCCTTCTCCCTGTTCGGTTTGCTCAAAATGGAGCGTGGAGGTTTCTCTTCTCCTACCCTTGAGAATTAGTGATGATGATGGTCAAAATTGGTGAAATGTTCAATGGCAGGACTTGTTCTTCTTGCCCTCGTCTCCCCTATTCCAGGTTCTGAAGTTTGTTCGTCTCCTTTGTTTGTTTTTGCTCTCGATTTCCCTTCCCAGTAGCTTAGCTTTCTTGGTTTTTTTTTTGATTGGTAATGCAATTGTATACTATTTTTAGTTAAGTTAATTTTAGAGGTTTGTTTTCTTTAGTTTGGTTAATGCAACTGTTCTGAGCCTCTGTTTCGGTTGCTTGTGCTCTGGTTGATTTTAGTTTAGTTTGATTTGGTTTGGATGATTATGTTCTGAACCTATGCTCTGCTTAATTTGGTTGGCCGAATCCAAATCCCCACCCCCTTCCCTTAATTCTGATTCTGAAGCTTTGTTCAAAATGGTGGCATTTCATTCAGCGTTTATTTGGTTTGGTTATTGGTTGCCATGACTCTCTAAATGATGACACGGATTATGTTTGCTTTACCCTGAATTCCTCTCATCTGCTGAGTCAGTTTTATGCATCATGAATGGATAATGAATGATTGAATGTATTTGGGTTCATGGTGGCTTGTTCATGCCTGAATTCATACTCAATATGCCCTGTTTTTAAGCCCTCTACGCTGGCTTTAAGTTGCTAAGCTCTGATTAGTTCATGTTGGATTACTAGGCTTAAGATTGTTTATTGATTCATATCAAAACTGAGAATGCTAATAGCTTTGGCTTTTCATAGATTTCATTGAGTTAGATTTGCTTTGGGTTAGATCGTTTGTTGATAAGTACTTTCTTTCTTTTGTTGAGTTAGATTCGATCAACTTTCTTTCTTTAGCTGGTTGTTTGACATAGATTTGCTTTGGGTTGCTGTTTTTATTAAGCTAGATTTCATTAAGTATGTTTGATTAGCTTTAAGATAATTGATGATTAGATAAGCTCTTTTTCGTGGCCTTAATCTCAAACTCATCCTGAGGATACGACCCTCAAGTACTACGACGATAGTCGTATACTTGCGACACTTTATTTCTCACCCAAAATTACCTTACAATAATCACAATAAAGAAAGTCAACACTCTCTTCAACAAATCAAATGTTGTCGAAAAATCAAAAGAGAAATCAAAGAAAGTATTCCACAAGATTTTTCTAGGCGCAACCACTAGGTACATGCAATATGGGTCAAGGAAGGTATTATACCCACTAAAGTAACCCAGGGGCACAATATTATCAACATTCCTACCAAGCATATCAAACATATCATCCTCATAGCCCAAATCCATAGGAGCATCACAAATCATGTGATAATCAATGGGCACATCAATGCAATACTCGGGGAAAGGTGAGGGTTATGAACACATGGGGGAAACATAGGAATGATCAAAGGGATTGGGGAGAACACTATCACAACCAAGGCTAGGAAACTCATTATGCATAAACACAGTACATGACCCCTCCAAAGAAGTCTCTACTAGATCATGCATCTCATCTAAAGTATCTTTCGACTCAAAATATGCATCAACAACACTAAACTTAGGCCCTGTTCAGTAAAATTACCTATTTAGGTAGCATATAACGGCTTAGGTAGCGGATAGCTGTTTAGATAACGGATAGCGTTTCTATTTTAGCTGTTAACGGATAGCTATTTAGATGAACGATTTAAACTAATGTGTTCCATAAATTTAGCTATTAGGCTAGCTGATTAATGTAAATTAACATAAAAGGATACAGATAATTTCCAAAGATAAATTTTTAAAGAATATTTTTTAGCTAGAAAATATGAAATGCTACTTCCAAATATAAAACATTAATAATATTAGCTTTTCAAAAACGCTGCTTAAAACGCTAAACGCTACTTGAAATGCTAATTAAAACACTAGTTTACCGAACACTAAAAATTAACAAATTAGTATATTGACTTGATCAAAATACTAAACGCTACCTAAAATACTGTTGCCGAACCCGACCTTAGCAACTAACCCAAAAGGCTGACCTGCCTCGAATCCCATGCACTGGGCTAAAGGAAAGGAGGAATAAGGCAAGGTCAGAACAACATCAGTATTGTCCACGAGTGATGCAAAGTCAGGTTAAGCATAGCATACATAATAAGGATACAAATTTATAGCATGGTCAGAAGATTTACACATGACACACCAAAAAGGGCCATAATAAGATCTAACATACAATGCACATGGATCAGAGAATGAATACCCATAAACAAGACTAGCCTTCTCAAACTCAAATGAATCCCAAGCAATCTACTCAAGCAAATGTCATACCTTATCTACACTATTACCAAGAAAACCAGAATACTCTAAAAGAGTGCAGGTTTCACCGTTCACACTTTCAACAACAATGTCCAAAATTTTTTATTTACTCACACAATAATCACATTGAGCAAGAAAGACATCTATTCGTTTACAATACCTCCAAAATAATTTATGCTTGAATTCGAGGAAATACAAAATTGCCATTGCTTTTTTGTCAAAATTTTTATCTTTTTTAATTTTTTGTAATTTTTATTTTTGATTTTTTTCCAAAGAAAAACAAAATGTTTAGTCAAACCTCTCGTAAAAAACTCAATATTGGATCCTAGTCTCCAACAATGGCGCCAAAAACTTCATAGGGCAGCAAGCACACAGTAGCGTTGTAGCAAATCAAGGTCAATCCTAGAGACCAAGTCAAGCTACCGGGCTATGTTCCCTAAAGATAGGCTAAGAAAATTTAAAATTTGTGATTGAAATTGAACTAAACTACTATCTAATCTAATGGATAAATATTCAAGGAATTAAGTTAACTAAACAATTACTCGGCTCAAGAATAGATCAAACACTCTCTTTTTAATTAGAAAATTTTAAAACCGATAATCAAGATATCACAACCCTCTTTCAAGGCATAGTGAAATACCCAAAATCAAATCAATAATCAATTCTCATAGATTCTCGATTAGTTTAGGCTCATTAGGCACACGATTATCATTTTAGGTCTCTCGATTAGTAATTCTTTCCCAAGATATCACATAATCAAGCCAAATTTGGTGATTCCGACATCAGATTTCACCTTTCAATACTTCACCCAATATCTAATATAAGAAAGAAGGGGATCAAACTTCTTATAAGTAATTCAAACTCCAGACTTGATAAAATAAACTCGACAATTCAAAAGCGCACTAAACAATCAATTCAAGAACACAAACAATCGCAAGTTCAACATCAATCTCAAGATTTATAACTAACAATTAATATGAGTTACATAATCTAATCTATCAAACTAGAAAGCAATAAATCTAATGGAGAAAAGAGAAGAAAAGGGAAAGGATTGCTCAACCCAAACGCGTACTTGAATCCGTCAATTGCAAACCCGATCCTAGTTCCTTGTGAATCTCCCTCTTCTACTTGTTCTCCATCATTCTAAAAATGGAGTCTAATTCCTATCTAGATGGCAGAATGGATATGGGGTTGAGTGAAAGCAGTAAAATAGGGGTTTTATCGCTGAAATCAAGTTTGCAAAACCATCCAAATGCTTGAAACACGAATAACTGCGAAAAAACTCTAGCAGACTCAGGGGAACAGAACTCACCATAGACCATAGGCACCATCACACTCAGACCGCGGTGGATCTAGTTCTGATGCTCGATCAATTTTTGCCCCGCTGCTTCTCCTGGACCCTTCTAGGTCGTTGTGCTAGCTACAGATGGTCCTTGTTGGGTGTCTTTGGCGCCTATTTTGCTATCTTCTTTTATCCATGAGGCCTCAAAAATCTTTATTGTACCATCATGCTTTGGTTTCACAAGATCAAAATCTACAAATACTCTCAAAACAAGCAAAACTAAGAGTAATAGAAGAAATAAGAGCATAAATCATACAATTAAGCATATAAATCCCCTAAAATGACTGCCAAACATTAATGAAATCCTGTGCAAATATGACATTGACACTATATGCTCTGAGCACATAGACCATGACCCAAATTAATAAATGACCACTCAGTTCCTATTGATAAATTAAATAAAACTTACATCCATTAGAAGATTGAGTTTACATACAGCCAGTGTGTTGAGAAGGTAATATCTACACAATGTGATATAGCACTAATAATCTCACTACTTGAATTATCTATTAAAGAACAAATTAAATTGCTGAACAACAAGAGAAATTATGCAAAGCACTGTACTCTGATAATCCTCTAAAATTTTAGGATAAAGACAAGAACTTTGCAAAGATTACTTTGTTAAATCCCAATACCATGATCCGAGTCACATAAATAGTGTACACACAGTAGGATATCCAAGAATTTGATAAGCAAATAAAAAAAACTGTTAGATAGAGCTTTAATTAGAAATAGTAAGAGTCCTTGCACTAGTCCCGTTTTTATGATAAGAAATCATGTTTAAGAGAAAAGGGAAAAAGTTAGAATGGTAATCAACAGTAAAAAGCTTAATGATAATGTTGTGTTTGATGGGTATTATATTCCTAACAAAAAAGTCATTTTCAATAGAATTCAAGGAGCCTCTTGGTTCTCAAAAATAGATCACAAAAGTAGATACTGGCAAACTAAAATGGATGAAGGAAGTATTCCTTTAACTAATTTTAGTGCCCTTCAAGGACATTATGAGTCGATAGTAATGCCATTTGGTCTTAAAAATGAACCTTAAATATTTCAAAGAAGAATGGATAATATTTTCAAAGATCTTAATCACTGTTGTCTAGTTTACATTGATGATTTTATTGTCTTTTTGAAGACCATAGAATAATACATAGATGAGGTCCGAACTCTCACCCAAAGATGCATTGATCATGGTATTATTCTTGGTAAGAACACATGCATTTATGTTGAACAAGAAATCAAGTTTTCAAGCCTAGAAATAAAAGCTGGACAAATCATCCTACAAAGTATATTCTAGAAAACAAAATAGAAAATTTCCTTGAGAAGATTGAAGACATGTAGCAATTAGAAATGTTTCTTGGATATCTTACTTATGCATAAGATTTTATTGAAGATTTAGCTAAATTGAGAAAGCCATTGCAGCATAAACTCAAGAAAAAAGTAAGTTGGACAGGAACCCCTAACGATTCAAAGATTGTTCAGAACTTCAAAAAGTTGTGTAAAAATCTTTCTGTTCTTAATATGCTTAATGAAGAAGATGATTTAATTCTTGAGACAGATGCCACTAATAAGCACTGGAGTGTAGTACTCAAAATTAAAGAAGAAGAAAAACTTCGCAAAAATTTCAGTGGAAGTTTTAATAAAGAGAATGCAGCTATCCCACGATAAGAAAAGAAATCCTTGTAGTCATAAGTGGAATTGAAAAATTCTTAATCTTTTTAGCTCCAAAACCTTTTCTTATTTGAACTGATTGTAAGGGAATACTTGGATTTGTGAAAAAGAATTTATCAAACATGCAAGCGCAAGGAAGACTTCTACGTTGACAATTATGGCTTAACTAATTTTCTTTCTCTATTGAAAATATATAGGGATCAAACAACTCTCTGGTAGATAGTTTAACTCGAGTACTCGCTAATGGTAATCATTAGAGTTGAGCTCCTGCCGAAAAAGGAGGAAATCCAAAATGAAATACCATTACTGTTAGAACGAGTTTCTCCTTCTAGTAGACTCTTTATAGATATTTTGAAATTCCATATAAAAAGTATATTACACTTTGTTCTGGTGTCTTCTGCCTATCTAATATTACAAAGATTAAGCCTTTTATAGTTACAAATGAATTACTTAAGGTGTCCTTATGATACTCAAGAAAAAATAAGTTCTCAAGTTCAAGAAAAATGGTTCAATGAATGATACGCGGAATCTCAATGTAAATGACTAGTCTTGTTAGCATTAAATACTCTAAAAAGTTCTTGCTCCATTATTATACTATGTTATCAGGTGTCAAGTCAGTAAAATAATATTGTCTACTTTAGCCATGTGAGGATAGTTGTAGTCATGTAAAATATCAGTATGTACTGTAGTCATTAGGGCATCCTATACAGTCCATCTCCTCGAAAAAAGGAGAGACTAAGTACTGAGAAGGGACATAGTCATTCGAGCATACTGAGCAAAAGAGAAGTCGGGTATCTCTATTTCTTTATGAGCAAACATCTCTAATGAGCTTAGTTGTTTAAGTCCCTTTTTAAATCTTTCTGTTGTAATGTTTTCACTTTTAAGTTTTCAATAAAAGAAGTTTCCCGATAGGGAACATTATTCAATCGAAGTATCTCTGATAATCTTAGTTTGTTTAAGTCTTTCTTCAAATATGTCCATTGTAATGTTTCCACTTTTAAGCATTCAATAAAAGAAGTTTCCTAATAGAGAACGTTATTCAATCAAATTTTGTGTCTTAGATATTATAATTTCTTGATTAAAGTTTCACTATCCTTAAAACTATTAAAAACTTGATTAGTGACTACGGTCCAAGGTAGGAAATGAAATGGATCTGTCTTGTGCTTAATCTAAGTAAGGTGGGGTTGAGGTTAATAATCTTTATAAACTGAAAGCTAGAGAATGCCTAGATCTAGCACTGACAAAGTTCAAGTAGTAGTCAAAACTCTCTAAATAATTAAGCTTTAATTATTTTGCTAGGCACAGTGGGCCTTTAATCACAGAAAATATAATGTTTATGCCATAAGTAATAGACTGTGATAACTAGTATCAGCAAAGGTATTATAAAAAGTTCAAACATTAATATAAGCTTACTTTTGCAAAAAATCCTAAACCTTTGAGTATTTGTACTTTGAACCCCATTTGGGCCGAAATAGAAATTTTATAAAGTTCTAGGTCACAAAAATAAATATTTGTCACCTAGAAATCATTTAACCCAAAGAGTTATACCTAGAAAAGCATTTACGCTAAACGCAGTAGTTCCAAAAATATTTTTCTAAAAGCTGAGGTTAGTAAATAATTAGACCAAACCACAGGGGACCAGAAAGGAATTTTTTCTCATCTCTTCCCTTGTTCTAGGCTGCTCTGCCACCTGTCACCGGCTACACCATATCTCACAAGCCTCGATTAGGTTTAGTTCTTCTCTGTATTCATCCTTGCCTTTTCTTTTCCCTCCCTTGGTAGAATTAGCGTTTTGCAAGTGTGAATTTAGAGCCATAACTAGATAATTCATGGATCAAGAAACTCAGATTAGATAGCTTCCTCTTCATGAGAAAATCACTTAGGAGCCATCGAAGTCCTAGCTCTTATAGTTGCTCAATTCAATTTGCTCATTTGGCTTCGATTTTCACATTCACATGCCAAATTACATACGCACATTTCTTGACATGCTTCAGTATTAATTGTCTTTTGTTATCGTGTCTGGTTTGTCTATAACTTGTAGACTGGAGGTTGGCTTATGTGAATTATGCTTCTTCTAGTTAGTTTATTAGTGTTGATTGTTGTTTTGTGAAACCAAGGGAAGTTGAGTCTGCTTGTTTTTAGATTGGCTCTTGGTGGTGTCATTTAAGGTCTTTACTTGGGAGGTTTATTACACAAAGTGTGTGATTATGGGAATACTTCTATTGTTTTCGAATAGGGAGCCACAACATGAATTTTTTGGACACTTTATTAGAATGGGGCACTAATAATCCCCTTCAAGCTACTCTCATTCATTCTCATCCAGACCAAGATTTCGATGAAACTACTCAGTTTGTATTTCAAATGGAAGGACCTAATGAAATCCCTCGTAAGAATACTTTTTTAAAGGAATAAAGGAATAAATGCTTGAAGTGTAGTCATTTTGCTAATGCCACAACCTTTTATTTGTTTAGTATTAAGTTGTTTTACTTCAACTGCATTGTCTTAAATGATGACCAGGCTCTTTTAAGGCATTTGGCTATTTCCTTGAACCTCAACTTGGCTTCCTTGGAACTTAAGCAGGCTAAGTTTGAATCAACAATAACATTTTGCTCGTTGGTTCTAGAATTTAAGCCTATTAATACAAAAGCTTTATTTAGAAGAGCAAAAGCAACATTGGGTTTACATAGATCTCAACCACTTTTGCATGATTTAGAGGATACAAGCTAAATAGAGCCAAATAACCCTCAAGTTGTGAAGGAAATTCTAAACATGGAGAGTATAGGTTATCAAGGTGAAGCTAGAAGTAGAGGAGTAAAAGGTTCAGGGCCAGAGGACAGCTGTGTCAAGAAATGGCCTTATGTGCATCCAGAAAATAGCAATAAAGAGCAGTACCCTATTAACTATGGAGAACTAAGTAAAGCATTTGAAGTGAGGCGGGTGAGTGTAGGATCCTCGGAAGAAGTATCAATCACTACTCCTCCCCATTTACAAACCTCAAATGCCATAGTAAGTGGATTATGATGTATATAGTTGATGAGTTATGTGAAACGGTTGAGTCAAGAAGTAGTTTTGGCATGGAACGTCATAGAGCGAGTATGCAATCTTACTCGACATCAAACTCAACTTTATCCTCTATAACATGCACGAAGGGCAGGAAGAATCATGGCCCTACCACATGTTCGGCATCCCCTTCCATAGATTTTGATGGTTAGCCAATTGTTGTTCTCCAAATCTCAACAAACCTAACAGAATGTGCCTATAAATATTCCTTTGGCTATCATATTCAACTATACAAGAGTTAAATGAGGAAAAACGACTGAATTCTATGATAGTAGAATAATGACCTACTTGGTTGTTTATATACGGTAAAGAGACAGCCATCCTTCGAAGACACAGGATGTGTCTAGAAATAATCAAGTTGCAGAGTCCATAGTGGAATATGCTATAAGTTCTACTATAGAGGGTAATCTAAGCACTATAATGGCAAAGTCAACTGACAACTAATCATCAAACAACATTAACATGTCATGAAGGTAATTGGATTATTGTCTTTCAATTTTTTGCACAAGCTTAAAGTGGCCAGAAAGGAAGGAAATGAAACCCTCATGGGGAATTATCAATCTTCACAGTAGAATAGATTAGTGAGGACAATAGAAACTGCTCTAATAGTGGAGAGGTATGATTTCATGCTATTTAATGCTAATTCATTTGCATGGTGCAAGAAAAACTGCAAGCATGGCAAGAGATTCAAGCAATGGGTGCCCCATGGTTATAGCCAAATTCGACAATCTATTGTCTACTAGACTAATCTTCAATTCAGAAACGAGAGTCCTAGGTGCTAGGGTTTCAAGTTGCGGAGTAAGTCATCAAAAAACAACTTATCGGGATTGGAAGCACCAAGGGTCATAATATTTCTAATTGTAATTTTGCTAAGATCCCTAGGATGAAGAAAAAAAATGTGGTCTCTTTTGTGTTGAAGAGTTGAATATTTGGTTTGTAGTTTTATGTAGTGATTATAGTTTTTATTTCACCCTACTAACCCAAAAAAAAAAATTCTAGATACATTATAAAGTAGAAATATAAGCTTTCAAGAGCACAATGCATGAAATTAAAGTATAGGTCTTTTTATACCCAAAAAAAATTCTCAAAAAAAAAATTCTAGATACATCATAAATTCTAGATATTAATTAGGAACTTGTTATACAAAAAAAATATTTTACCTTTTTAAGAGCACAAAAATAGATAAGAAAGAGGTTAAAAAAGGAGAAATTTTAAATTTCTGATGAAATTTAGCCTTCTAAGTTTTACTTAATTGTTGATACACTTTTTTGATGATTAATAATAGTCAAACCTACAACATTTCTAATATGAACTAAGGAGCAAACATTTAGTTTTTACAATATCAACGGGTAAGGTAATTTTCGGTTAATGGAAATCATGATCATTACCATAATTCCCTTAATGTTGAGTGTAAATATGTCATGAGTTTATCTCAACCATTGATATATTTAAACTTAAATAGAACTTTAATTACATTTTTAAAAAATCTATGAGATATTAATAAATTAATATAAATTTTTTTTTTCTTAGGAGTTGTTTGGTTCTCAAGCAAAAAACTATTGGAAAAGAAGATTGCTAAAAAGTGATGTATATGCCAAAAGACATTTTTGCCGCCCACCCCTTTCATTTTTCGGCTAGCCTTTTCATTTTCCAGCCAACTTGCCCCCTAGCTTCAGTTTCCAGCCCCTTCTCCACCTCCATTTTCCCACCCATTGACCCCCTTCTTTCGTGCTTTAGACTTTAACAAAGGTTAGATTTTCTGGCGAAACCCACGCTCCAGGAAAATTAAGATCTCACTAGGAAATATGTACACCTGACGATAATTAGGGGATCAACAATCATGAAGCCGGCAATCATGAAAGTCAAATGATGCCAGAAAGACATTAGAATATGGTGCTGCTAGAAAAAATGTAGAAGATGCTGAAGGTCACCGGAAAAATTGGTGGAGATTGATGGGATTGTGTATTGCCAAAAAAGGTTGATTCATACGAGTTATGTTCTTAAGGTAGGAAGTGTTTCCAAACACCAACTAAAAGAATTAGATTTTTTTCATTTATTAAAATGTTACAAATTTATTAAAATAGGTTTTTAATAAAATTAAAGATTGTAAAATTGAAAAATTAAGATTGAATCATGCTACTTGTATGGTTTATGTGGTGGAGTTATTGTAATTGCCATTAAGCAGAAATCATTGTAAGAACTCTCTTTCATAATATACCCTTAGTATCGGTGGATTTATCCTTTTGAGAGGCAGTTAGGCATTTTGTCTTATACTTATAGAATTATATACAATTGTTTTGCTTTCATACATATTTTATTATAGATTTCATTGAAAGCTTAAGAAAATGGTGAAAATAAAGCTTCTGTTGAAGACTCCATATGTGAGGCATAATATACATGGAGATTACTTATTTTTATATTAATTTGAGTCCTATGTATCATCCATGTGACCAAGATCTAGATGAAAGAATACGAACTCCAAGATGAAGCATTTCAACCAACATTGTCCATTTTTGAACACCAAGGTCATCCGGTTGGAAAGCTAGGAAAGCCGTATTTGAATCGACAAGAATATAAGGCCACCCATTTTAAATTGCACAGAGGTTGAACCTTATATAGAGTGCGTGACACATTGTTTGATTGTTTATTTCATTGTCAGGCCAAATTAAAACAATAGTCAGATGTGGTTGCCTCAAAGTACTTTATGTGGCCTTGATGTTGATGTTGATATAGGTATTATGATTTGCTTGCTCCAACTAGTTTTTTCTAGTTTGCAGACGACTTACATGTGCATGTAGATTGCACGTGCGTGCAGCAGCACCAAAGTCCTACATGTGGCTACTAACTTTTTTTTGGATATTACCCCATTAAAAGCATCGATATTTTGCCCGATTGATGAAGGTGAAGAACTGACTGTTAGCCTTATATCTTTGCATCTATCAAACTAAGGGTAGCAAATGCGTGGACGATAAAGCAGCGGCTCCATATATAAGCCACAATTATCTTTTTTTCCCCTAAATTCACTAGTGGATATTTTGTGTAACTAATTAATTAATGAAAAATTTACTTTAAGAGAAGTATGTGCAAAACCTCTCCAAAATTCAAGCTACTCAGTCTACTCAAGGCTTAGCCGATGGTTCTAGCCTCCTGCACCAAGAAGCCTTTTTATGGTGAACAAACAAAAATTTGGATTGACTCAATTGGTTTGTTCAAGCAGGGTCATCTTTGTGGGTTTGGACCAGAAGACAGCACTTGTGCAAACACTCTTGGTCAATCTTCCACCAAAAAGTGTGGTAAGGCTCCTCTAGTGTATGATACTATTGCTACGTTATTTGAGGAAAATAAAAGCAAAAGGTTAAAATTGATAATCGAAGGAAGGTTTTGGATGATAGCAAGCAAAATTAAAAGAGGAGCCAACTTGGAGCAAGATACAATGAAATAAAGTTGATGAGTATACAAAGGCTACCCAAGATATGCAAGCTTAGATGGTAGAATGGTTCTTGCTCATGAAGATCCACCATCCCGATATGCTAGCACTCAGAGCAGTACTTGATTTGTTAGGTTAAAATGAGGATGGTAATGAAGATGAGAATGACGATGAATAGATGATGACTATGATGATGAAGAAGAAGACGATGATGTTAGAGTTTGGCTTGACTTATCATGATCTAGAAGTTATGCTTTTCTAGTAATTTGAAAACTTTGATTCTAACCTTTCTAATGACTTATGGTGATACATGCTTAGGTGGATATTTTGGTGCAAGTTCTTGTGGCTTGACATTATTTATTGCTTAGGTGACATATTTTGTTATTTAAGGGTGTACTTTGTTGCATAGGGAGGTACATACACTATTTTCAAGAACAAGTCATTTTGTAATGCTTGATGTTGTTCAAGTACCGACGATTGTTTTGATGACATATATTTCAGTTTGACAGGTGTATATTAGATTCTGATATTGGACAGTGTATTCTTTGGTGAAATTTGAGATGTGCATTTACTGTTTGGTGATACTACCATGCAAGCATCACTTATGTATAGTGTAATAATTTTCTAACTATTTTTGCACTACATGTGTGTTAGAATGTATAAGGTTTTGATGATAACAAATCCAAGTGTTGTAGTTGTTGTTGTTTTTCCAAACAGGCTTTACCAAAAGGACCTTACTGCTGTTTTTCAATATATTAAAACTGCTTGACTAATGATTTATCAAGAACAGGTACTCAAGTCAGCGATGCAAGAATAACCATGAGAAACAGGCTCTGTAAGGTGTTTGAAACATGTCCTGTGAAGTGTTTGAAGCATAGGATATAAGTGCAGCCGTGAGGAACAGGTTCTGTGAAGTGTTTGCAGCAGATTCGTCTTTCTACAAGATGACTAGTGGTCACAACAAGATGTCTTGATTTAATTTGGTTTTATATTTTTAGACTCTTGTTAATATGCCAATCAGAAAGTCTTAACATACCACTTACTTGAAACGGTTTTGCTTTTTTGGAAAATATTTCGGATCACCCTTCGGAACAACTCTGGAAACAGGATGATCAGGGTGTTTCCAGAATAAGCTGCGAAAAACTGTTTTGCACGATTTTTATCTTTTGGATTTTGAGCATCTTCTTCAAAGATTTGCAAGAAAGATTTTTCTATGGAGTATCTTACCCCTTATTCTAAAAACGGTTATTAAAATCTAAGGAGATTTGCAAAATCTTTTTGAATAAAAGAATATCCAATTTTTGGCAAGTGGATAAGGTTGTTGAGAAAAACATGGGCTAGTTGCTGAGAATCACCGCCTTATGCACACCGTTTAGGAAGTGTTTCCAGCTTATGTTTCCTCATCCCTTGTGGCTAAAGAATTCTATATTCTCTAGGGATTTTAGTTTCCAAAAATTTGATGAATTGTTTTCCAAGCACTATAAAAGGCGGCTTCTTACAACCTTAGAAGCATCGGTTTTCAAAGAGAAAAATTTAGTGTTCATGAACTTAAAAGTTTGAAAAGAAAACCGTGTCTAGTAAGTGAGTTATTTGAGCTTTCAAAGTTGGCATACTAGGACTTTATTGTACCCTATATTAGCTTAGTTGAGAAGCATTGTAATAGAGTGTTTTTCTTTATACTCTTCTTTCACAAAAGTGAGTTGAGTGTGTGTCCAAATCAAGGGGATTTTGGATGTGGGGTAACCTGTCTTAGGGAAGACGGTTACGTGGGTTGCAATTTGTAACAAGGTGTGTTACTATTGTAACGTGATTAGCCCGTTTAGTGAAGTGTTTAAATCCTACACGAGGTAGGTCGTGGTTTTTCACCTCAGTTGGACTAGAGGTGTTTTCCACGTAAAAATCCTGTGTCCATTATTTCCGCATTCAATTTTGTTGGATTTTCGCTTCTGCTTATCTCAGGAACAACCTGTGCGAACAGGGTCTAAGACTGTTTGTCAGCAACTTGCGAAAATCGGACACCACAATTCACCCCCCTCTTGTGGTTGTGTACTCTCTAAATCAACAAGTGGTATCAGAGCAGGTTCTCCTTTGAAAGGCTAACACCTTTGAGAGATCCTTGAAGATGAGTACACCACAAGGCATGCTTGAAGGTCAATCCATAACTCGACCACCATACTTCAATGGCCAACACTATGGTTGGTGGAAAAATAGGATGGAAAACTACATCCAAGCCGAGGACTATGAGTTGTGGATGCTCATCAAGAATGGACCACTCATCCCAAAGAAAATAACTGAAGATGGAAAGTCAATCCCCAAGGAGCCTAAAGAATTCAATACTGAAGATTACAAAATGATGGAGAAGAATGCCAAAGCCAAGAAACTTCTATATTTCGACCTAGGTCCTGATGAATATACTCACATATCTGAATGTGAGTCGGCCAAGGAGATCTGAGATGCTTTGCAAATAGCTCACGAAGGGACCAATCAGGTAAAGCAATCCCGGATTGAATTGCTTGTGAGAAAATATGAGCTGTTTGAGATGGGTGATCGTGAAAGCATAATGGACATGTACACTCGCTTCACTCACATAACGAATGAGTTGAAATCCCTGGGAAAATCCTTCACCACCGAAGAATTGGTGAGGAAAATCCTAAGAATTTTACCTCATTCTTGGGAAGCAAAAGTCACGGCCATCCAAGAAGCTGAGGACATGAACAAGATCACCCTAGATGAGCTGATTGGCGACCTCCAAACGTATGAACTTAGGAAAAATTCTCAACAGAAAGATGAGACAAAGAGAGATCGAGGTCTTGCACTAAAGGCCTTAGAAGATGATTCTGATTCTGATGAGGAGGAGATTGCCATGATCACTCAAAAGTTCAAGAAGTTCTTCAAGAAAGTCAAAGAAAATAGCAAAAGGAAGGACTTCAGCAAGGCCAGGAACACCTCTCGGAAACAGTTCTCCGGGTGTTTCAAGTGTGGAAAACTGGACCACATTGTGAGAAACTACCCACTGCACAAGGAAGAACAAGAACCCGAACACCCTAGAAAATAGGGGAGGAAACAGAGTGTAAGCAGCTCAGCGAAAAGGTTCTCAAAAGCTATGCTCGCGACCTAGGGAGACTCAAGCGAGGATGAGGAAGGGTCTGAAGCTGGGAAAGCTGATGTAGCACTCATAGCAAGAAGTGACACTGATTCAGATGATGGATCAACAGATAGTCTGACTCAACTCATGAACAAGGTACGTGGTCTAAATAAATCAACTCTTGAGGAATTAGTGTACACTATAATGGATATATGTGCTGAATTAAAAAGGGATGTTCGAGATCTAGAACTTGAAAATGAAACCCTTAAATTGGAAAAACTTGAAGTTGATAAAGAAACTCTTGTCTTGTATGAAAACATCAATGTACTTAAAGAAACTCTACTCATGAAAGAAGAGACTTGTTCCACTAAATTGACTGAGCTGGAAAAAGAATCCCTTGACTTAAAAGATAAGGTCGAGTCCTTGCTTGTAGAAAATAAAAACTTGCTTGAGAAAATGAAACAAATGGAATCAGACCTTGCCACAAACAAGCTCTGGAACAGGTCCTCACAAGCACTTGAATGGTTAAACACCCATCATAGTCGAAATAGAAGAGGACTAGGTTTTGTGCCTAAGATGACCTACCCAGTGAATAGAAAATATGTAGGATTATATGAGAATATTGTATGTTATCACTGTAGTAAAACGGGTCATTACCGTTATACTTGTCCCTCAAGAAAGTATGCCATTAAAAGGAACTCAGTGTATGTAAAACAAATATGGGTTAAGAAAGATGAGATTTGTACCTCTAAAGGAATGGGACCCAAGTAGATCTGGGTTCCCAAAACTAACCTATGATCTGTTTTGCAGGCTGAAGTGAGAGAGAACAACCCAGCAAACAACCCAGCGAACAGCGCAGGGAACACCCTAGGGAACAGGCAGCTGTGGTATGTTGACAGTGGGTGTTCGAGGCATATGACTGGTGAAAAATCCAATTTTCTCTCACTTACAGCTTCAGAAGGAGGGAGTGTGGCATTTGAAAACGGCAAATCCGGGACAATTGTCGGTATAGGTAAGATAGGTGAGTCACTCTCCCATTCAATTGACAATGTTTATTTTGTGGATGGATTAAAACACAACTTGCTAAGTGTGTCCCAACTGTGTGACAAAGACAATCTAGTAGTGTTCTCTCCAACACGTTGCTTGGTTGTAAATATGAACACAGGAGATGTTGTGTTGAGGGGGAAGCGACACAAAAATGTTTATAAAGTGTGTATTTCTACTCTTCCCCAAAATAATTTGACTTGTTTGAGTGCCCTAAATGATGATGTTATGCTTTGGCACAAAAGGCTAGGTCATGCAAGCCACTCGCTTTTGAACAAACTTGTAATCAAAGACTTAGTGGTAGGCTTACCTTCCACCAAATTCAATGATGACAAGGTATGTGATGCATGTGCCAAAGGCAAACAAGTTAGAAATTCATTTAAATCTAAAAGGTGTGTAAGCACTACTCGACCTCTTGAATTGATACATATGGATATATGTGGTCCAATGAGGATCATGAGCAGAGGAGGTAAGAGGTATGTGCTTGTGATAGTGGATGACTACTCTCGTTTCACTTGGACCCTGTTTTTGGCTTCTAAAGATGAAACTTTTAAAAAATTTCTTGCTTTCATTAAAAAGACTGAAAAAAGGGTAGGACACTCTTTGGTATGCCTAAGGTCTGACCATGGTACAGAATTTGAAAATTTGAGCTTTATTGATTATTGTAATGAGCATGGTGTTGATCATAATTTCTCAGCTCCAAGAACACCCCAACAGAACGGGGTGGTAGAACGCAAAAATCGCACTCTAAAGGACATGACTAGAACAATGCTTGTTGCTAGTGGTCTTCCTAGAAACTTTTGGGCTGAAGCTTTGAATACATCATGTTTAGGGGTGGGCAACGGACCGGGTACCCATTGGGTTAAGCGGTCGGCCCGTTTCAAATAGGGCTAATAAAGGGCCTGGCCAATAATGGACTGGGTCATTAATGGGCAAGCCCATTAAGGCATATTAACGGGCCGGACTGGGCAAGCCCATTAACGGCCCGTTTAGTGACCCATTATTTTTTTAACCTAATTGACACACTAGTTTACATGTTCCAATTAGTTAACCTCATTACCAACACTTTGTATATAACAATAATAATTATACACCGTTGTCAAGGGTAAATTTGTTCCGTTTTTAAACGGGCCAAAAGCGGGCCGCCAATGGCCGACTTGACCCGACCCGTTTATTAGCTTAATTATGTATTTTCTAACTTTGAATTTGGATTAGTTTAATTTGGTTGAAAAATTACAAATACATTAATTGAAAAATTAACTAACCGAAAACACTCCTTAGGTGGTAATGGGCAGGTCATGGGCGGGTCGGGTTCATTTGGCCCATAGCCCAGCCCAACCCATTAACAAATATACTGGACCCAGCCCAGCCCGTTTAGTTAATGGGCTAGTCCAGTCCGGCCCAGCCCAGTCCGTTGCTCACCCCTAATCATGTTACATTATAAATAGATGTATGATTAGACCTATTCTTAACAAAACGTCTTATGAGCTCCTCAAAGGAAGAAAACCAAATATTTTGTATTTAAGAGTATTTGGTTGCAAATGTTTTGTGCATAATAATGGAAAGGATGCCTTAGGGAAATTTGATCCAAGGAGTAATGAAGCAATATTCCTTGGTTACTCCTCACATAGTAAGGCATACAAAGTGTTTAATAAGAGAACCTTGTGTGTTGAGGAAAGTGTGCATGTGCTTTTTGATGAAACTAACTCTCTAAGTGAGAATGATGCACAGGAAGAAGACCTCGAACTAGGTCTTGTTAGAAAAGACGTGCTACTTCAAGATGATCAAGGTAAGGATCAACCTGAGGAATCAAGACCTGAAGCTGTTCTTCAGGAAGGTAAGCAAGGTGTGAACCAAACAGGGGGAAACAGGGTGGAACCCTGTTCGGGACAACATCAGCCGAACCCTTCAGGGATACAGTCAGAAACAAGCTCCTAAACAGGCTCGAGAACAGGTCTAGAACCTGCTTCACCGAGTATTCCAGCTATGATGGAGAGCGAGTCTGTGAACCCACTTTCACCACGATCATGGAAATACCAAAGTTCACACCCTCTTGATCAAATTTTATCTGATATTAATGTAGGAGTTCAAACTAGATCTAGGCTTAAAAATTTCTGTGCTTTCTATACTTTTCTCTCAAAAATTGAGCCTAAGAATATTAATGAAACTCTTGCAGATTCAGATTGGGTCACAGCCATGCAAGAAGAACTCCATCAGCTCGAAAGGAACAAGGTATGACACCTTGTGCCACGGCCAGAGGATAGAACAATCATTGGAACTAAGTGGGTGTTCCGTAACAAGCTAGATGAGTGCGGAACAGTCACTAGGAACAAGGCCCGGCTGGTGGTTCAAGGCTACAACCAAGAAGAGGGAATTGATTATGAAGAGACCTTTGCACCTGTTGCAAGGATGGAAGCCATTCGAATTTTGATAGCTTTTGCAGCCCACATGGAGATCAAGTTGTATCAAATAGATGTCAAAAGTTTCTTGGTTGATAGAAAAAGCACCTCAGGTATGGCTCACTTTCTTGGACCTTGTTTGGTATCTTGGGCAACCAAGAAACAACTCTCTGTTGCCTTGTCCATAGCAGAAGCTGAGTATGTGGCAGCTGCATCTTGTTGTGCTCAGTTATTATGGATAAGACAATAACTCAAGGACTTTTGTGTTGACATAGGATGCATTCCTATTTATTGTGACAATACAAGTTCAATTAACATTGCCAAAAATCCATGTCAACACAAAAGAACAAAACATATTGACATTCATCATCATTTTCTAAGAGCCAATGTTGAAAAAGGAGTGATCTCAATGAATTTTTGTACCACTGAAAATCAAATTGCTGATATATTCACAAAAGCATTGGGTAAAGAACAATTTGAAAGGAATAGACTCGAACTAGGCTTAATTAGAACAACCTGACCAACCTGTTCTCTCTCCCTGTTTGCAAAATTTAAAAGTTACGGGCACAACATGTTAAATTTTTGTTTGCAATCAACTTCTGTGCTATGTTTAGCATATGTGAGGTTTGCAACTTGCTGACGCTCGTTGAGGTCTAATGAGATTGCCCTTATTGTCCCATGTTACCGAGCAAGTAACCTCAAGAACAAGCACCAGGAACAGGTACGCCTCTTGTTTGTCAAATATGTGCAACAAATTGAAAATTGCTAATCTCTTCCCGAGGCGTGCGCGGCCTAAATAAATGCAAAAGCCCGTTGCAAAACGGGCAAAATCTTTTAAAGATTTCGCATGTCTCTCTCTCTCTTTAAAGCTCTCTTGCTCAATCTCTCACCTCCACCGAAACTCTCTTGCTCTGAAACTCTGTTCAAGAAACCCTAATCTCTCTCCTTCCTCTGAAAAATGGCGTCTCCCATTAGCTCCGAGAGCTCCTCGACCTTGACTCAGGGCAACCAGACACAGGGCACAGCCTTGCAAACAGCCACAGCCCTGTTTGTGCCTACACAATTTCTGACGGCCCTCATGGAAAGTAAAACTACTGAACCTTCTCGACCCATTGTCTATAAACCTTTTGGGTTTTTGAAAAGCATCGACCTTAGAATAGTGAATCTGAAATTAGAAGACATCCCTTACAAATTTGGGTGGGAATTGATTTTGTTTGGAGAAACGGGGGCATGTCAACCCCAAGAACCTGTTGGGGCATCTGAAAGAGAAATTGGGCCTTTAGATGAAATCTTTCTGTTCGATCATGGATTAGATGACATCAGTTTGCTTGGGCTGTTTCCAGAGCAGGAAACAGGGCTGGAAACAGGGCCTGAGGTTTTTAGGAATGACCTAGGGGAGGATTTGTCAAAAGAAGAAGGGGGAAGTAGCGGTCAAATGGAGGAATCTCCTGTGAAGCCTGAACAAGCCACACCGGTACCACCAACCGGTGAGAAACGTAAACGATACAAAATTGTGGCTAGGCGTACTAGAATGCCAAGAATACGACCACCATCAAGGTCTAAAAGCGGCCAGACTGAAGAACCCTCAAAAAGTGAAACCCCTGTCAAACCAAAACCACAGATCTCCCTTTGGCCAAACCCACAACCAGACCAACTCGAAAATCAGCTCGAATTGCCTTCCACTCCACACCTCGTCCTGCCAAACAATCATCCCCTGTTGTTGAGGAAATTGATTCCTCCTCTGAGCCTTCATCAGATAGTGATATTGAGAACACCACCTTCAAACAGGGCACTCCCGTGTTCTCAGAGTCCTCAGAGGATAAGCCTCTGTCTGCACCAAAATCAACCTCCACTTCACCCTCCAAACCATCACCCTCAAAACTCCCAAGAGAAAAGCCTCTCTCAAACACACCTCCACCCAAGACCCTCCTACTGAGCCTCAACCTAAAAGAGCCAAGAAGTCTACCCCGTCCGCAATCTCAGCCAAACTGACCCAACTGCTTCAGAGACGGGTAGTCAGGGGCAAAATTATCAAGGTAAAATATTTTGAGGAACAGGGCTTGGGGGTGTTTCTGCACAAGCCGCGTGCACAGGGGTGGTATGAGCTGTTTACAAACACCCAGCTGGGGTGTTCTGTACATGAGTTGGCAGAGTTCTATACCAACTGCACTGTTATTGAAGGAGTGGTGACAAGTATTGTTAATGGGAAGCAGCTTCACTTTGATGCGAAGATATTAGGGGAAATTCTGGGGATTCCCTCCACGGGCTTTGATACATATGTGAGGGAAGACAAGACTATTCTAGGGACAGCCAGGCTGCTGGAGCTCACCCAAAAATTTAGCCAGCAATCAAGCCTCCAAACACCCAAGTCCGTGAAGAAAGGGGACTTGACATTGCTCCATCAATTGATATTCTGGTTTATCATCAAGAATGTCATCCCCAGGGGCCAGGGTCGCAATCTTGCTGATGCCATGGATCAATGTTTGATGGATCTGATGGACATGGAAGAGCAAATCAACCTTCCTGCCATCATGATTCGCCACATAGCAAGAATTGCAAACACCTCCAGGGAACATGATCTGGGATACGGCTTCTTCCTGACTAGTGTGTTTGAGCACTTTGGGGTGACTCTGCAGAAGAAGGTGGGTGCTCAGTTCATTGATGAGATTGGGAGTAACACCCTTATGGGGTGTGGATACACTTTGGTTGAGGGGTCTGCCTCAGAACAGGGGACCAGAACACCCAGTCCTCCTGTTCCTGGCAGTTCCTCAGTCAAGTTTGAGGCTGCTTTGAAAGAAAATTCTTAACTCAGTGCTGAACTTACCGCTGTAAAGGCTTCCCTGGACGAGGAAAAAGCTCTAAATGCTAAGCGCCATGAAGATCTCCTCGCCCTTCTCTCTTCTCTTTCAGCAAAATTCTCTCCTGCTCCCTGATCACCCCCCATAAGCTGTTCCCATCGGTTGTTCTCAAAGACTGCTCTAACTTCTCTTGGTTCTCCTTCCCTCTCCATTTGTACTTTTCTGTTGCACTCTTTTGATGAATGACAGGTTATCTTCTTTTTAATTGGCTTTGCCTTGCTTGCTTTTGTTGCGAATTGCTTGTGTGTGACTAGGATGGCCAATCTCATTACCGTACCAACACACTTGAGTGTATCGCCTGTTGACTTTCCTCCATTACCCAAGTGGTGGTGATAGCAAACACCCTATATTTGACTGTTCGCCCCTACTTTTTAATGATGCCAAAAGGGGGAAGATAGGTTGACCAATATTGTTTTAGTTTTGCCATGGACGAGTTAAATTTCTTACACTTTTTCGATACTAACTGCTTCATGTGAATTGTCGGTCTTATAAATAATTGGCACTAATCACTTCAATTGTCCTTGAAAGTCAATATGGTCACTTGGTTTGTCATCATCAAAAAGGGAAATTTGTTAGAATGTATAAGGTTTTGATAATAACAAATCCAAGTGTTGTAGTAGTTGTTGTTGTTCCAAACAGGCTTTACCAACAGGGCCTTACTACTGTTTTTCAATATATTAAAACTGCTTGACTAATGGTTTATCAAGAACAGGTACTCAAGTCAGCGATGTAAGAACAACCATGAGGAACAGGCTCTGTAAGGTGTTTGAAACATGTCCTGTGAAGTGTTTGAAGCATAGGATATAAGTGCAGCCGTGAGGAACAGGTTCTGTGAAGTGTTTGCGGCAGATTCGTCTTTCTACAAGATGACTAGTAGTTACAACAAGATGTCTTGATTTAATTTGGTTTTATATTTTTAAACTCTTGTTAATATGCCAATCAGAAAGTCTTAACTTACCACTTACTTGAAACGGTTTTGCTTTTTTGGAAAATATTTCGGATCACCCTTCGGAACAACTCTGGAAACAGGATGATCAGGGTGTTTCCAGAATAAGCTGCGAAAAACTGTTTTGCACGATTTTTATCTTTTGGATTTTGAGCAGCTTCTTCAAAGATTTGTAAGAAAGATTTTTCTATAGAGTATCTTACCCCTTATCCTAAAAACGGTTATTAAAATCTAAGGAGATTTGCAAAATCTTTTTGAATAAAAGAATATCCAATTTTTGGCAAGTGGATATGGTTGTTGAGAAAAACATGAGCTAGTTGCTGAGAATCACCACCTTATGCACACGGTTTAGGAAGTGTTTCCAGCTCATGTTTCCTCATCCCTTGTGGCTAAAGAATTCTATATTTTCTAGGGATTTTAGTTTCCAAAAATTTGATGAATTGTTTTCCAAGCACTATAAAAGGCGGCTTCTTACAACCTTAGAAGCATCGGTTTTCAAAGAGAAAAATTTAGTGTTCATGAGCTTAAAAGTTTGAAAAGAAAACCGTGTCTAGTAAGTGAGTTATTTGAGCTTTCAAAGTTGGCATACTAGGACTTTCATTGTACCCTATATTAGCTTAGTTGAGAAGTATTGTAATAGGGTGTTTTTCTTTATACTCTTCTTTCACAAAAGTGAGTTGAGTGTGTGTCCAAATCAAGGGGATTTTGGACGTGGGGTAACCTGTCTTAGGGAAGACGGTTACGTGGATTGCAATTTGTAACAAGGTGTGTTACTATTGTAACGTGATTAGCCCGTTTAGTGAAGTGTTTAAATCCTACACGAGGTAGGTTGTGGTTTTTCACCTCAGTTGGGCTAGAGGTGTTTTCCACGTAAAAATCCTGTGTCCATTATTTCCGCATTCAATTTTGTTGGATTTTCGCTTCTGCTTATCTCAGGAACAACCTGTGCGAACAGGGTCTAAGACTATTTGCCAGCAACTCGCGAAAATCGGACACCACAATTCACCCCCTCTTGTGGTTGTGTACTCTCTAAATCAACAATGTGCCCCTTGTGTAATATTCCCTCTACATTTTAATACTGTGGGAAATTTTCCACCGTAATTATAGCAGTGGAAATTCCTCGTGTGAAGATAATTGAAAATTTTCCACTATACTCATAGCAGTGGGAAATTTCCCACCTTATTTATTATGGTGGAAAATTTTTTCCATTGACTCCTACCTATTGGGAAAATTTGGTGGGATAAGGTATAGTGGAAAAACTTCTCATTGAAGGATCAAGCAGTGGGAAATTGAAGTTATTTCCCGTACTTTTTCCTATTGTCTTTATTAGTGGAAAACAGTGGAAAATTGTATTTTTTCACTGAAATTTTCCTTTTTGCCACTAAACTTACAGTAAAATTTTAATGATTTTTGGTAATGTATGCGCAGATATATGGCTTATATCAATTCACATTATGTCAATAAATTTTTTCATTCTATCTACGTGAAATCATGGGCGTTTTTTTATTCCACTCTTATACCAATTCTCAGGGCTTATATCACTTCAAGCAATCAGATAGTCAAGTTAACAAATCATTTCTAATATACTTTTCTATAATAATATTAGTATAATATGCCAAATATGTTTATTATATATTCAAGTAATCATAATCAAATATTTCCCACATCAAAGTCTTGTTAGAGTATATCTATGAACTTTTCTAGAATAAAATCACGATTCAAATCAAATATTCAATTATTCCACAAGATATAATAAACTCACAAGTAGTAGGTCCAAGATATATAATTCAATATTAATAAAAATATCTTGGACCAGCTACTAATATTATTTAAGAAATAGGGTAATTACCAATTCACATCAAAATTTTCTATCTAATACTAGTTATATTATTTCTTATTATCAAAATCAATATGTGACTTTTGCAGTAATCAAAGGAAAAAAATATAAGACTTGGAATTAGATTGAAAATTAATTAAATTCAAATCTTTGAAAATTTACCACGTAACATTCCATAAGTTATGGAGCATTTTCTCCAATATATTTATATTATTTTTTCACAAAGAAAAAGATTTTCATTAGATATTTTAAGACCTGGGGCCCTATTCTTTTTAGCTTTGAAAAGGTTTAAGTTTAAAGTTTACAACTTCTTATATTTTCATACAACTTTCTATTTTTCATTCGTAAAGTTAAGTTATGCGAAGTTATAAATAGTTGTAACAAACTGTAATAAGCTGCAATGAATTGTAAGAAACTGTAAACTAGAAGTAGCTACATGTAAGTAGCCACAAAGAGTTGTAAGAAGTTATACGAAGTTCTAAAGAGGCGTAACAAGTTGTAAGAAGTTACAAGTAGGTATAAGGAGTTGTAAGTTTTTAAGCTTAACTCTGCTTAAAGCTTAAAAGAATAATGACAACTTCTTACAAATTCATGCGGCTTCTTACAACTTTTTACAGCTTCTCACATTTTCTTATAGTCCCATGTAGCTTCTCAAATGTAGTTTATAAGTACCTTATAAATACCTTACATATGCTTATAATTTTTTCAACTTTTTAGGACTTGTTATAGCCCTTACGATTCCTTATAATTTCTTATAATTCCTTACAAGTTCTCATAGCTTTTTCTAACTCACAATTCAACCTCATAACTATAAAGAACATGATTGTAGGAGTTAGGCAATTGTTACTCCCATCCTCCACGGCTTGTTCCCATTTTGTGCAAAATACACACAACTTGATATAACAAACAAGAAAGGTGGGCACTCTTTAATTTGTACAAATATTGATGTTACCGGGTGATGTGACTTTATACCTAACCCCCACTGGCAATCATCAATATTGAAGTGCACATAAAATACCGCAAATTATATTGTGCAATCAGTGGATGGATGCAAAGGTATGCCCAGTTCAAGGATAAATGGTGATAATCGCGTTGAAGTTACTATAATAAAACGATGGGGTGTTGTTGGCAAGGGCATGGTGTATGTATTTGTGGGGTCAATGGCTCTACATAGGCCAATGGAAAGGATTTCATTTTCCATTTCTTTATTTCTTTTTTCCCTAAGAGTCATTTAGGCTAATTAATTGATTTTTTTATTTAGACATCCTTTACCTAGATTTTCTATAATTTATTCTAGTCAACTAGGTTTAGTTATTTTTCTTACTTGTAATTTATTTTATTAAGATTACTTTTAATATTTTAACTTCATTGATCTTTAGGAGATTAGAAAATATTTAATTAGTTAAAATTCTTTTTATTTCTTTATAATTTCATTTGTTTAGAAAAGCCATTTAGGTCTTAAGTTGATGAGTCAAGATAGTAATTTAAATAATCGGGATGCAGTTGGGTTTAGTTTGATGAGCACATAATTGTATAATGGGGATATACTTTCGCATTAATGCAATGCTCACTATACATAGTACCAATGCTCACTAGATGTATTGCCCATGCTCAGTAAATTCAAATAGCTCACTAAGACAAGCTTGCAACAAATGTTGTTACTTGCTAATTATCAATGTAAAGCTCATTTTCAACGTTTAAGTAAAGTTCACCATTACTACTGCTAATAATAATAATAATAATAATAATAATAATAATAATAATAATAATAATAATAATAATAATACTTATTTAATAATAACATCTTATTTACACATTAGTGATCACACGCACATTCTTGTTCATATCTTTAGCTATGACATTATTTTTAGCAAGCTGCACCATATGTTTTAGTGAGATGTGCATTATATTTAGTGAGCAATATATTATGTTGTTCTCTTAGAAGTTATGATTACCTCTTTTGGTGAAATCAAATTTCAGATTCTTCAACGTGGAAACGAAGAATCTTCAAAAGTTTTAGTTACCAATACTATATCTTTTTTAGTGAGCTGCACTATATTATTTGGTGAGCTACGATATATATGTAATGAGCAATATTTTATGATCATTTGTGAGGTGCAATGATATCTCTCTTGGTGAAATCAAATTTAATATTCAAATATACAAAAATGAGATACTTGAAAAGCTTTAGTTAGTTTTACTCCATCTATTTAGTGAGCTATTATTGTGTTTTTTGAAGTTATGTACATATTCATATTCATATTAATATTTCCGGTGAGTTCCGCCATATCTTTTAAGGGTTATGATATATGTTTACTGAACAATACTTTATATTTGTCTTTTATGGTGACATAATATATCTTTTGATGAGTTATGATATAAGTTTTGGTCACCTATATTATGTCCTTTTAAAGAGCTATTTCATAATTTTTAGTGAGATGCGACATGCATTAACTAAGCTGTTGTGTATATTAGTGAGTTATGATATACATTTAGTGAGCAGACATTAACAAACTATACACTATATGTTAGTGAGCTAAACTTGGATGCATGATCACCAACACATTCTTGTTCATATCCTTAGTTATGATATTCTTTTTTAGTGAGTTGTGTTAGAGTATAAACTGATTCCTAGGCCTTCAACCATGAGCTTAAATTTTTGGTTGAGATAGTTCTTGAACATAATATTAGAGCCTTTCTAAGTGATAGGTCTTGAGTTCAAATACCAGCAGCCCTATATTGATTTATTGTGTAAGGTAAGTAGAACCTTAGCAACATCCACACTTCAAGCCCAAAGGGTATTTGCATAAGGGGGCATGTTAGAGTATTAATCTATTCCTGGCCTTCAACCATCAGCTTATGAGTTGGTTCTTGAGCAAGTTGCACTCTATGTTTTGGTGAGTTATGGTTTATATTTAGTGAGTAATATTCTATGTTGATCTTCTAATGTGCTATGATTACCTTTTTGTGTGAACTTAAATTTCAGATTCTTCATATGTGCAGGAGTAAGACCCTTCAAAAGTTTTAGTAACTTATACTGTGTCTTTTTTAGTGAGTTACACTATATTGTTTGGTGAGCTATGATACATATTTAGTGAATAATATTTTATGTTCGTCCAGTGAGATGCAATGATATCTCTTTTGTTTAACACAAATTTATAATTCAAATGTACAAAAACAAGATATTTGAAAAGTTTTAGTTAGTTTTACTATATCTTTTTAGTGAGCTATTATGTTATGTTTTGTTGAGCTATGTACATATTCATATTCATATTAATATTCATGTTTTAGTGACTTGCACTATATCTTTTTGTGAGCTATGATATATGTTTAGTGAGCAATGATTTATATTCATCTTCTGAGGTGATATGATATATCTTTTCGTAAGTTATGATATTAAAAATTCTAGTCAGCTATATAATGTCTTTTTCGAGAGCTACTATATAATTTTTGGTGAGATGCGACACATATTTAGTGAGCTACGAAATATATTTAGTAAACCATACACTATACGTCAGAGAGCTTAACCTAGGTGAGTGATCATATATACATTCTTATTCATATCCTCAGCTCTGATATTCTTTTTTAGTGAGTCGCACTATATGCTTTAGTGATATGTGCTCTACGTTTAGTGTGCGATATTTTATGTTTATCTTCTAAGGTGTTATGGCTGCCAAATTTCAAATTCTTCAATTGTGCAAGCGCGGGACTCTTACAAAAGTTTTAGTTACTTGTACCTTGTCTTTTAATGAGTTGCACTGTATTGTTTTGAGAGCTATGATATATATTTAGTGAGTAATACTTTATGTTCATCTTCTAAGGCAATATGATATATCTTTTGGGGAGTTATGATATATCTAGTAAGCAATGCTTTATGTTCATCCCATGAGATGCTATTATATCTCTTTTGGTGAACCCAAATTTAATATTCAAATGCACAAAAATGAGATACTAATCACATCAATGAAATGAAAACAAATAGGAAAATAAAAAATACGGATGGAAAGGAACTACTTATTTCACAAAATAGGGAAAAGTAATTATGTCAAACCAACAAAAAACAAAAGCAATTAATGAGCCAAAAAAAAAAGAAAACAAGTCGTGTTTTAAGTGAGTTGCTAATCAAATCAATACAATATGAAAAAAGAAAGAAAAGCAAAAAGAAGGATGAAATAAAAAATTACTTAGCTTGTTAAAAGTCAAAGCCTATAGTATACACATAAGAGTATATACTCTCATGTAACACATAAGTAATTATATACTAAAAAAATATAATATATGACAAATACACTCCAAAAAATATATATATAAATTAGATGCGGGTGCACATACACGTAGATGTACATAATAATTGGTCATAAAAAGGAAACGTAAATATCTCACCAAAAAGAAAGTAATCAATGGAAGGAAGAAAAAAGAGAACAGAAAATAAGTCTTTAACTTGTTTGGACCAAGTATTAAACCCAGGAGAGCAAACTTGCTTTGCATCCACCTTACCCCTTACGCACATGACTAATAACAATGTATAGATGTGACGACTATCTTTAATGGATATTTTTCTCTAGTCTGTATGTAGAAACACATTATCCACCTAGTTATTAATATAACAACTAGTAAAATACTAGCCAAACCAAATTGGCATCCTCTTGCAAATGTAGAGATGAAACCTTATAGATGTCAAAGATTGTATTTTCACAAAACTACTTGAAGTCGAATAATATATTTAGCAGTTGGCCATGTCAAAATGTTGACTACATGAATAGAAGTATTCTAGCATGTGTTTTAATATTTATGAATTGAATAACATTCCCACGAAGTTTAAAAATAATTTTTTTCTACATTTGAAAGTAGCACTTATGTTTTTTTTTTTTGGGTGCAATAATACTCTTCTTTAAGTTTAGATTTTAAATCTTCAGTATCCTTTAACTTACATAATTAATATGCTCACCTTGCAATTAAACTTATTCAATTATTTTGCTAAATGCTATAAGCTAAAACTTAAAAGTACTAGCTGGCGACCTGTATGATATTTGTTTATGATTTATAGTCTATAGGATGTACTGGCTATTTTTGAGCTGTGTAGCGGCTGATTATCTTTCTTTTTAATTGTAAGGGCCATGTCCAACTAAATAATTGGAAAAAAGTTAAAAGTATGATGCTAGCTATATGTTTCCTAAATAAGTATAAGTTATTTGAACAATTATTATCAAATAGGGCCTAATTTACTTTGTTACCATAGAAATGATGACTATTTTGAAAATTTTAAAAGTAAAAGAAATAATTCCCATAAGATTTTTAATAAGCAATTCTTTAATGTCTACCATTTATATTCTAAATATTTTATTATCTATGACTATAAGCACATCATGCATAATAAAATAATAAAATTAGTATGAAAAGGGGTGCTCCCTTTACACACACACACCCCATACAATTTTCTTCTTGAACCCTTCGCTAAAGAGACCATCCTTTCTCCAACATTCCTCTCTCTCTCTCTCTCTCTCTCTCTCTCTCTCTCTCTCTCTCGTGCTCCATTTACAGCATGCACCATAACATTTCTTCTTGAACCCTTCGCTAAAGAGACCATCCTTTCTCCAACATTCCTCTCTCTCTCTCTCTCTCTCTCTCTCTCTCTCTCTCTCTCTCGTGCGCACGCACAGCGCATGCTCTAAAAGGAGGGCTTTTCCTCTAAGCAGTTTTCTTTTGATAAGAGCGACGATGCTTCCTATAAGGATCCCTCTTTGTCTTCCTCAAGTTTCTCTATCTGGGCATTGCCTTTTTCACAAAAGCAAGACTCTTTGAGGGACTAGCATTCAAGCACCGATGCACTAAACTTGGGGACTGAAGGAGCCCCTAACACGAGCTCTGCCACATTAGACTAAGGTAAACTTCTAGGACTAAACAAAGATTACAAATTTGCCGTCTTTATTTGCTTTTTCATCAGTTTTGCTCATCATGTTCTTATTTGATCCAGCTTGATTTATTTTCTATTTTGTACATCATCGTACAATTGTGTATAAATCAAAGTGGCAACTCAAGTTTATTTGTTTATTTTATCCTTTTTTAACATGTAAATATGACTAAATCCAAGAGATCATCCAAAAATCATATCTTTAACGTGCTAAATCACCCTAAGAGGAAAACTTGCATGCAACTTAACATTGTGCATGGAGTTTAGAAATTTAATGTTCCTTTGAGTCTTTAAAAGAGACCATTGCTAAATGGGTGTTGTTGATGGGCGGACTTATGTCCTAGCCATTGGTTACACCTTTACCCTGGACCCAATTCTTAGCTAGTATCTCATAAGTGGATCCACATCCATGATCGGGTGATTGCTTTCTAAAAATATTTTCTAAAAGGTTTTCGTATTTGTCCTAAAATATGGTGGCGACTCCTTTTCCCTTACGCAGCTCAAACTCTCCCAAACACTCACCAGAAGAGCAATCGCTAGCTAGAGAATTAATCAAGGCCCTCAGGTCACAGTGCCTTCAATGGTAACTCCACTCGAGACTATTTAAGAGTTTGAGATTTGAAAAAGATTCAAAGTCAAACATTGAATTTCTAGAATTCAAAATTCACATGTTCAGGCATCTTTCGTTGCACTGGGGGTATTAGCCTACTCTCTATAAGGACTATCTCACCCCTTCATAGAGCACATATAATCTTTAACCTTTTAAACTACCGAATCTGTGAAGAACATTGCTTCTTCTGATTTTGAAGGGCTTTGCATCGAATCATGATTCTACTTGTGCCACTTCTTCTGTGTACATGTTGAAGGAACTAAGCATCACCGCATCTCGGGTCACAAGCCTCTATTCAACCAAGTCCCTAAGTCGTCCTTGTCAAACCATAGAACTTATACTTAGGAAACCTCAAGCGTATTCTTTGTGCGTGTTATGAATGCTTGTTTCCTATTATTGCTTGTTACTCATCTGATCCATATACATGTTTGTAATATCTCACATCCATCATTCATACATGCATATTAGGCCAAAGAGATGTGTTATATTAGGTCTTACACACCCTTCCCTCATTGTAATGTGATCGTATTGTGCTGCACTTTGTGACTCTCTCGAGCCAAAAAAAAAGGGATAATCTAGTACACCATGCTCATTGACTCAACATTCGTGTATAGGCTATTATAAAAAAGGCATTAAAAAATAAAGAAATCCATGCATTCAAATTAGATATCGAGAGGCACATTGCATAGAGGCTTGCATAAAAAGAGAGATAAAAACAAATAAAATAAAACATTCATGCATTCATTGTTGGTCATTTAGGGCAGTTTTCATATAGCCTTGGGGGAAAAAAAAACCCCCAAGGAGAGAAAAAGAAAAACATGTAAAATTAAAGAATATTGCACCATACTGCACTAGGCAGAAGGTTTTTAGGGGCTGCTGGAGCCAGTGGCCTAGTGTTATACTCTAGTAGCCACAAGCGGATCTAATTCCTATAGCAAGCCTCTTCTTTTGCCCAATTGGATATTCCTAGGGTCTACTTTAGTGACGTGTAAAACAAAAAAGCTAAACCATATATGCATAAACCATTATAGTCCATAAAGGCATTCAAGGTAGCCCACCATTTATATCTATCTAATATACTCTCTTACACATACGTCATATGTTACTAGTTTAACATATCATGCATTCTACATGCTCACCTAAGCTTGTATCCTAACCCATCTAGGACTGGTTCATGAGTTCATGCAGCATCCATCTTAGTCCATAGACTAATTCATGAGTCCATTTGGCATATGTCTTCCTCTATATACTTATGACATGTACGGTCACATCTTTATGGCTTATTGTGCCTGTTGCATGCAACCTCACTAGCCCATCTTATATATACATTTCCTAGTGCATTGCATAAGCATTTTCATATAAGTGTTAGCCTAACATAGGACAATCCATCAACATAATTGGACCCTTTTGCATCATAGCCTACTAAGAATAAACCCTTTGCATACATCTTATCTCATATAGGTGAAGTCTTCACACACATTAGGAAGGTTAGTTAAGCAATGGTTTTGCCTATTCATTAGACTTACATTCCAACCTAAACTCTGACCAACTTACTATCTCTTTAAGCCAAAACATAGGTCTTTACAACACATAAGCCCTAATCCTAGCCTAGGAACTGTCTGCCTTATTGATTTTAGCCTAGACACTTGCCCATACAATCTTCATGCTTGGCTCAAAACCTAGGTTGTCACAGATCATACTCCTTAAACCTCCGTCTTAAGTCCTAACCCCAACCTTCAACCATACCTTAGCCTTCAGTCCAAGCTTTACCCTTATCTATCTTCTATCTCTAACTTTAACCCTCAATCTTTGTCCTAAGTCTTGACCTAACCCATCCTCTACATCATCTAAGTCTCCATTAATGCTTCCTTTTTGCCTTCAAGACAACCTTAGTGTTTTCATCTTTGAGCTGAAGGAGAGAATTACTTTTAATAATAAGGCCTTATCAAGCCTATTGTGTCCAGTCGAAATGCACCACCAAATAGATGATCCATGAGTTGGGGTGATACTAAATACTACAATTAACATTGAGGTAAAGGTCACACTACTAGTAATGTTGGAACCTGTAGAATCTTATCTAAGATGTAAGGTCACTCTACTAGCAATGTTGGAAATTGAAGAACCTTATCCAAGACATGATTGATGAATGGAATATCTATGTCCTTATAATTTAAAAGCCTAAAGAGATGGCCAGGGAACTTTCCTCCACATAAGAATATTCAAAGTAAGATCACATTGGTCTCATATCCTGTCTCAACCACATGTAGATAAAGATAGAAGCAACATTAACAACATGAGTAGCACCTGGATTTCATAGTTTTTGAGGAAATTTTTTAGGATAATATGTTATTCAATATGAGTACACCATAGACAAAGACTGATTTGACTTTCACCTTTAACTATATTGAAGAAAGGGGAACTAGATTCCAAGATATTTTTAAGGATAATACGTTATTCTATATTTTTTGTTTGGCAATGCCGAGCTAGTAGTTTGTTAGGGTTAGTTATGCAATGTAATAAATTGGTTGTCATAAAAGTGAAGGGCCTAAACCTAGAGAAGAGTTATATTCTATAAAGGATTGTATTTCCTAATATTGTATTTCTTCCTAGTCAAGCTGGGGTTAGGAGTCCAGGGTATAGCAAAACTTCCATGTATAAAACTTGTATTTGCCATGGACGAATAAGGATAGAGAATACAAACACATATTTTTAGTCCTCTCTCTCTTATCTCACTCAAACTTTTCATGGTATTAGAGCGAACCCTAATCTAGGGAGGCACCATGACTAACGATCAAAAATCTAAAGAGGTTAAACACAAAGAGTTCAACCACAAGAGTGTGTTCGTTATCGATACCCAATCTCAATATTTTTTTTGCATCCATTAGATTCACCAGGTGCAATTATTACTATTGTGAGATTTAATGGGAAGAACTATGACCTGTTGGAGTAGGCCACACGAACATCACTAAAAGCTAAAAACAAACTAGGTTTTATTGGTGGAAAGATCGCAATGTCGAAAGTGCTAGACGGTACTTATTCAATCGAGGCAAACACTTAGAAAATGGTTAATTTGGTGATTATGTCATGGATTATGAATGTAATCGATCCAAAATTACCTAGCTAGTGTCACCTATGTCGAGTCAGCAAATGCTACGTGGGAGAATATTTATAAACGGTATTCAATTCCTAACGTGCCCCTGATTCATCAACTTATATCTGAGATTGCGTCTTGTAAGTAGGAAAAGTAAGAGGTGGTTGAGTTCTTTTCTAAGCTCATGAGCTTATGGAATGAACTTGACAACTACATCAAAATCCCATCATGCACTTGTGGCATAGCAAGAAAAGTAGCCAAGATCATAGAGGATGATAAGGTGCATCAATTTTTGATAGGCCTTGATGATGAATATTATGCCATAGTAAGAAGTCAAATCCTTGCTAAATACCTGTTGTGATCCCTTAATAAAATTTTTAATATGGTTCAGAAGGAAGAACATCACAAAAAGTTGATGGTTGGATGATATGAAAACATGTCAGCTTTACCTATGACCCACAAACGGACCCAAGATCGACCTCGTGTACACATTGCCAGAAGATAGGGCACAAGGAATCAGGATGCTTTGAGTTAATCGGATTCCCCCCAGGTTGGTCAGCACACGGGGGAAGTAGCTAGAATGAATGGGGTCAAGGTAGTTGCAAAGGAGGACGCGCAGATAGGGCATGCGGCCTCGATCCTGGGCGTAGAATGGCGCACACTATGCAGTTATAGTTGCTTAGCAAGATAACCAAAATCACAGCATGATAGTAGCCATCCTCTTGGCAACACATCCGGGTTTACTCCCCAAATAGGTACAGTAGAATTTGAGACTCGTAGAGACTCCAAAATCCAACCATGATAAGCTCTCAAGTATGGGTGATTGGTTGTTGGATAGTGGTGTGTTATGTCACAAGTGTGGGGATCTAAGTTTATTGATGGATGTTAGTGAACCAACGCCTATTCCCATTAATTTACTTAACGGGACAATGACCTTGGCTCATGAATGGGGATTAGCAAAATTGCGTTCTAAAATAATTTTACGGAATATGCTTTATGTTCCTAGCCTAAAGTGTAATTTAATATCCATTCCGTAGTTAGTTGATGAAATTTTTTGTACAGTAACATTATCTCAGTAGTCGTGTGATACAAGACTACAAAGACCTTGATTAGATGCGTGAGCCAAAAAGAGCGGTTTCCTTCTACAAAAAGATGTTGTCAGCCAGGATTCCAATAAACAGGGTCATGTCTTATGGCTTGTGGCATCGTCATTTGGGACATCCATTAAGGCAGGCATTATCTAAGTGTTTCAGTGATATTGAAAGAAACTCTAGTAATAAGTTTGATGTGTATGATGCATGTTTCCATTCTAAGCAAACACAAATTTCTTTTCCTAATAGTGAAAACGAAGCCTTGAAATCCTTTGATTTAATTTATTGTGACATATGGGGAGCCTATTGTGTTTAATCTTTTTATAGGATACATTATTTCCTGTTAACTATTGATGATACAGGCCAAGCAACTTGGCTATGTTTAATGAAAGAAAAGGGTGAAGGTTCTCAATTATTAAAGAATTTTTGTTTGATGGTGAACACATAATTTGGGGTAAAAGCAAAAATGATTAGGAGTGATAATGGTAGGGAATTCACTTTTGGCCCAACGAAACAATTTTATAGGAGCACGGAATAATACACTAGATAAGTTGTGTTGATACACCACAACAAAATGGGACAGTCGAAAGAAAACCCCGCCATATTTTAAATGTTACTCGAGCTTTACGTTACAGGCTCGTCTTCCTGTTGATTTTTGGGGCGTATGTGTGCTAACTGCAGCATACCTCATTAATAGGATCCCTTCATTTGTTTGGTTTGGGAAAACCTGCTATGAAGTGTTATTTAAGGAGAAACCTTCATATGCTCACATTAGTATTTTTGGAGTTTGTGTTGTGCTTATAAAATACAAAGGCAAAAAGATAAATTTGAAGAAAGGAGTAGGAAGTGTATCTTTGTTGGGTATCCCTTTGGAAAGAAGGGATGGAAAGTATATGACTTAGAAACAAGAGAGATGTTCGTTAGTTGAGATGTCCTATTCCAAGAAGATATTTTTCCCTTTTTTGATTCTGAAAAGCAGGCAACAAATTTTTAACTTGAAAACTTTAGAAATAATATAGATGGAGTATTTAATGGTGACTGGCTAGGAATATATTTTGAGTTTCCTAGAAGACATCCTAGTGGAGACATGTGTGAAGTTGAGGTTGTAGACCAAGGAAAGAACAAGCAGGCAGTGGGCAGCCCTTGGAAGTGCCTAGAAGCCCACATACACATGATTGGCCATAGGCTGTACTTAGTTCCAATCCATATTAACATGGTACTTCTGGACACTCTGTGCCGCGAGCTAAGCCCTAGGCCATAGAGTCAAGCTACTCAAAGTTCGCACAGTTTAAGTCTGTCCGGATCCCCTGGGCCACGTGGAGAGGCTAACAGAAGCCCAAATAGAGACCATGCATTCGACACTACTGGGCCTTCAAGTGACACTAACAAAAGCTCACCTAAAATAGATGGGCTGCGAGATACAATTGGATCACTGGTGAATATGGATTCTGCAGCAAGGGGAGTTCCGAGCAGCCGGGCGCATCTGAAAGAAACAAACGTGCCAAACAGGCTGTCACAAACTTGTAACACTATATTTGTTATTCAACATCCGTTAGAAACCCCTCTTCACTATGTCACCTATGATAGTTTCTCAACTCCAGATAGATACTATCTTACTGCTATTGATAAAATTATGGAGCTCAGGTTTTGCCATGAGGGGATAAAGGATCCAAATTGGACATATGTCATAGCAAAGGAAATTCAAGCCTTAGAAATGAACAAAGACGTGGCGTATTGAAGATTTTCCTAGGAAAGAAGCTTATACATTGTAAATGATTATATTAGTTCAAGTATGGGAGCATCGAATGATATGAAGCATGACTTGTGATCAGAGGAGATAAACAAGTTGAGAGGTTTAACTATCATGAGACTTTTGCACCAATTGCCAAGATTACCAGCATCAGGTGTTTCCTTTCAGTGACAGTAGCTAAAGGTTGGGAACTGCATTAGGTGAATATAAACAATGTGTTCCTACATGAAGATTTTAAAGAAGAGGCGTACATAACTCAACTACTAGTTTTCAAATCCACTTATTCTCAAAAGGTATATTAGTTACAGAAGTCTCTCTATGGATTGCTTCAAGCCCCTTGGCAGTTTGCCAGGTTGTCATCTAAATTCCTTGAATACGGTTTCACTAGTTCGTACACTGATTATTCCTTATTCACTTATAAAAAGGGTTACAAATTTGTGGCATTAGTTTATGTGGATGATCTGGTGTTTACTAGCCATGATACTGATACTACTGCCAAGTCTCAAGAACATCTGAATAGGCATTTCCATATTGAACATTTGGGTTCACTCAAATATTTTTTGGGAATTGAAGTAGCTAGAAATTCCTAAGGACTCTTTTTGTGCCGACAAAAATATGCTCTTAAAATAGGGGATGAATGCGGGCCCTTGGGGTCTAAACCAATGGAATTTCCCATGGAAGCCAATCGAAGCTGGCACTCTCTATAGGGAAAGTGGTATAGGATCCCACTCAATATCAACGTCTGGTAGGAAGACTTAGATATCTCAGTATCACCAGGCATGGATTGAGTTATGCAGTCCATATTTTATCTCAATTTATGCATGAACCCAAAGAAGAGCATTTGGGGGCAGCCAACAGAATGTTATGATATTTGAAAGGAAATCCTGGCTAAGGAATTCTTATGAAGGGGGATTCTAACCTACAAATCTATGCCTATCGTGACTTAGATTAAGCGGTATGCCCCATTACACAACGCTTTCTTACTTAGTACTTTGTGACATTGGGAGGCTCACCAATTTTCTATAAGAAAAAGAAGAAAAGTAGAATCTCTAGATCTTCAGCATAAGCTGAATGTCGTGTAATGGCTACTACTACAAGTGAATCAAGTCCTTCCTTGCCTCCTATAAATGCTTAAAAATGACATCTTATTTTTAATTACCCAATGATGAAAATTATACCCCAACTTGTATACTTCGGGCCCAACAGAATAATCCTTGAATTCGAGTCCAAAAGGCTAATAGAGCCTAAGAAGGCCACATAGGCCCAAATTGACAATGTTTGGTGTCTAGTCGAGATTCAACCTAGGAAGTATAAAATTATTAAGTTTATGACATATTATGCACCAAAGTCCAATAAGGAACGAAAAAGATATAAGTCGACCATGTGAGCTTGCACTGGAAATGACACATGTTCTCTATTTTCCATATATCATGTCCTATATTTACTTAATATTGCCAAGTTAGTTTATTAGAAACTAGACTTAATAAGCTTTCAAGGAAAAAAAGAATCACTCAAAACGGAGGCTGGATGTGAAACTTATGGTCAAAAAAAATTTGATTGTTTGCTACCCAGCTAAAGAACTCGGGCGGGTTCCTGCCTCGAAGAGCGAGGACGAGTCTCTAAATGAAAACTTGGCCAAGCTCCCTCTCTCTAAGTTCTTTTCTGCTAAATGGGATTAAGTAACTATAATTCTAGGCTAATTAGTTTACCAACAGTAATTAGTCAAAATCCTAGCTGAATTAGTGCATGTGTTAACCTTAATGAGACTAGGGTTAGATCTCCTACTTCTAAACTGATTCATATTAACCCCTTAACCACTATAAATAGGGGATTACCCCTAAGGTTTAGGGAAAATTGAATTAACATGGATTAGACATCAGCTAAAGGCATCAAATCAGGAGAAGAGTGCACTAAAATTGAGGATATAAGTACTCCACACATTGGAGATAGAGAATTGGGTTAACCATTCAAAACGCATCACTCTGTTTTGTTCCAAGGCAAATCAGGTGGGTTATCCTAAGGGCAAAATCTCTATCTTTCCCTACTCTTCTACTGTATTCCTCTTTTATGATTTTGATGTTAAATTACAAAAGATGTAGTAGTTTCCTGTCCACTGTAAGTTATTTACTTTACTTTTGTTTGGATTGGACTAAAGTTTATATCTTTTGCATGATTATATGAATAATTCTAATTGTTGGATAATTGTTAGTGTGATTAAGTTTTAATTTTTCATATTGATTAGTAGATGCTATAAGTGATGACAGGCGGTAATGAGATGCACTCCATCACATGACCATATAATCGCCCCTGAATCTAGAACTCGGTTCCAGACAAAGGAGCAAGGATGGGTCCCCACATTAGGGATTGTTCGTGGCCTTTCCAAAACCCTTTTCAAGTAACATTGGAGATAGAGAATTGGGTTAACCATTCAAAACGCATCACTCTGTTGTGTTCCAAGGTAAATCAGGTGGGTTATCCTGAGGGTAAAATATCTATCTTTCCCTATTCTTCTATTGTATTCATATTTTACAATTTTGATGTTAAATTACAAAAGATATAGTAGTTCTCCGTCCACTGTAAGTTATTTACTTTACTTTTGTTTGGATTGGATTAAAGTTTGTATCTTTTGCATGATTGTATGAATAATTTTAATTGTCCAATATTTGTTAGTGTGATTAAGTTTTAATTTTCTAGATTGATTAGTAGATGCTATAAGTGATGACATGCAGTGATGAGATGCACTCCATCACATGACCATATATTTGCCCCTAAATCTAGAATTCGGTTCTAGACAAAGGAGTCAAGATGGGTCCCCACACTAAGGATTGTTTGCGGCCTTTCGAAAACCCTTTTCAAGTAACTTTAATTTGTCCTTTGGTGCCCATGTCGATATGACCTACTTCAAAAGGTGTCATGGTTTGTAAGTTTTCCTAAAACTCACTAGCAACTTCATTTAGCTAAACATTAATCTTTCACTTTTTCTCTAATTTAGCATCTATTCACGCATTGCTTTGCTATTAGAAAAACTAGTTAGGATCTAGGCAATAGAAAGTGCCTGTGCCTGAATCAGGATACTTGATCTGTCCCAAGAGCCTGCCCAGATTCCTAGATCAGGCTGACATCTTGGTTCTGGGTTAAGCAAAAGAAACTACAAGGGTCCAGTTCAGGAAGGATGGACCTAGTCCTACCCGGGGTTCCTTAGCCAAGGCCAGGCCTATTCTCCATGAATTTATGGCCTAGCACTACTCTAGCCAGCAATAAAAATAAAAAAATAAATTAATCTGATTTCTAGGAAGAAATGAAAAAGATGTACCTAGCAATGAGTTATAATCCATTCATAAGGGTTGCAACCTCGGGGAGGTGGATCCTTACACTCTATAGGTGCATTTTTGTCCTAACAGATACAACTATATTATGATAATTAGGAAGCCATATACATTGCTAAAATCCTATATTTGGTGAAAGAACTAAGCATATCAGGATCAATTGTCATTTGTTTGAGAAAGAATATTATCCAGAGAATTATTTATTTGCTATGTTCCTTAAAGACATCAGTTAGCAGGTATTTTTATAAAAGCCATAAGCAAATAACAGCTCTTATTTTTGTTAGGCAACTTGGGCATTATTAACCCTCATATTCCAACTTTAGGGGGAGCGATAAGAGTTAATATTCTGTAAAGGATTCCATTTCCTAATATTATCTTTCTTCCTAGTCAAGCTAGGGTTAAAAGTTTAGGGTATGGCAAAACTTCCACGTATAAAACTTGTATTTGTCATGGCTGAATAAGGGTGGAGAAATACAAACACATCGGTCCTCTCTCTCTTCTCTCGCTCAAAATTTTCAAATCTGAGAAGGGCATATCATTTTGTGGAGCCAAATTCACTTGCTCCTCTCCTTTCTTCCCTCTACGAAATCTCTCTGTAAATATTTATTGTGAGGCTCCAAATTAACATGGTATTAGAGCTGACCTACTACCTTTGAATCTCTCCTCCAGATTTCTTCAATTTTGATCGATTGATTGGTTCATCAACAGATCAAGCTATACATCTTTATCACATTACATTTTTCTTTGAATTAAATTGTCTACATCTGTGATTCAAACACTCATAGAAATTCATTTGAGCATCAATCATAATCTGATTCATTTTTGTCCAATCTGAATCATGTTTGCTAAGAGAAATCATATGAATTACATGGATATGCAGCACCCATTGTTTATTCACCCATCTTATGGCCCTGCATTGCTAAATCAACGTGAAAATATCATTGGTATAGGAAATTACAGATCTAGGAAATGAGCTATGGAGATTATCTTATCCACCAAAAGGAAATTAGGTTTTGTTCATGAACAATCCCCAAGCTAGCTAATAATCCTATGAAATTGGAGTAATGGGAGGCATGTAACAATCTTACGATTTCATGGTTAACAAACTCAGTAAGTGATCCTATTAACAAATCTATTTTGTATATTCAATTTGTCCATCAAATCTGATCATTTAGAAATTAGATTTAATTTGGGCAATGGTACACGGAAGTATTAGCTGAATTAGGATCTCTATGCCTTAAAACAAAATAAGTTGTCAGTTATCAAATATTATGCCAAGATGAGTGGAATTTGGGAGGGATTGGATGCCATGGTTGAGCAGCCTACTCTTACTACAATCTCGTATGAGATCAAGTGCTTTGGCTAAATAATTACAAGAGAATAAACTATTTCAACTTCTGAATGGTTTCGATGATGATTTCGGACTCAAAGGAGTCAATACTTCTTATGACACCTTTATTAAATATTGAATCAGTGTGTACTATGTTATGTTAAAATAAGAAGAAATTTCATAGAAAAGCACTCAATGAGGTGGAGGTTCAATTGGAATCCTCTACATTGCTCAGTAAAGGAAATGAAGAGATGAAATGCACTCAGTGTTGTATAAGGTGCACTATAAAGAAAAGTGTTGGCAGATTATTAGCTATCCTAATTGGCATCCTAAATCTAGGAGATTCACTAAAAAGAAACGGGGGAGAGGACTATGCCAAAGCTATAACAAGGTTAGAGAATTTGACTAAAGAACTGTAACACAGGCTGAAGTGTCTGTTAACAATATTACTGTGAGTACTAGACCTATTTTTACCCCACGTCAAATTGAGCAACTTTTGATGCTGAAATTGATTCCTAAATCAAGTGAAGCTTCTCTAAGCAAAAACTCCAACCGCTATGACACATTTGAAGAGATTGACTATAATTTTATACATATGGTTTACTCTTGTGCTGCAACTCAGACTATTACTTGGATACTTGACACTAGAACCATAAACCACATAACTCCAATAGCACACAACTTGACTAATCTGAAGTATCAAGTAGTAAAGCCTCATATTAAGTTGTCAAATGCAAGTATTTCCACCATAGACATAATTGGTGATACGAAATTTCCTAATGATCTTATGCTATTTGATGTATTGTTAGTTCTTGATTTCCAATTCCATATGCTTTTAGTGGCTAAGTTATCAAAGGAGAGCAATTGTATAGTGTTGTTTCATCCTAAACATTGTTTGATTCAGGGCTATATAACAAAGGGGGCATAGGGTATTAGTAAGCCAAAAAAAAAAAGTCGCTGTCATTTGCTTGATCCTCCAGTTGGTATGTGATAAGTGCTTTATGTATACATCATTTTAGGGCTATTTTGCTTCATTTTTAGGAGAATTATGTGCTTAATGTTATTATTTATACTCTTATTCTCGATTTATACTTGGGTATAGTTGTTTGATGTGTTTTGCAGGATTTAAGCCTTTTTGCCGAACATTTGACCCTTAGTAGATGTATTTTGACCTCCCTCACATACACCTATGTGCTGCTACGCCCATGGAGGAAAAATAGAGCAGAAAATTGGTTCCAATCTAGACCACAGTCAGACCGAGGTGCATACCACGGACTGTGGTGAGAAGTGAAACCGTTGCCTCTTCATTTTCTTCGGCTGTATGGCTGAAATCATCCTAGTTTTCCTATAAAAGGCCTCGTTCAGGCAGTAGTACAAGAAGGGAGATGCATAGCAAGCAAGTTTAGCATTAGTTTATCTTTCTCAAATTTTTATTCTTTTAGTTAGATTCTTAGTTTGGTGATTATATTAGTGAGAAATCTTGAGTGTGAGTGATTGATCTTGAGGCGGTTTGAAGCCCTCAGTTGAAGGCTATTCTCAGTCAAGCCCTTTCGCTTTGATTTCGGAAAACATTGGTTAGTTGATTAACTCTTAAGTGTGAGTAGTTTAATTTTTGTATAGGGATTTAGTAGTATATGAAAGTGTAGGATCATGTTTTAATTTAAAAGATTGTGCTTATCTTCATGATTGGTTTGATTTCATTCTGTCAAGTATTATTCATGTTGTTAGTGGATTTTTGGCTAAAATTTGCTTGCACAATTGAAGCAATCGGGTGAAAAATTGAAAGGTGACATTTGATTGTTGGACTGCTTGATAAAACCTACTGTAACATTGTCTCGAAAGAGAGATTTGCATGTTAGGAGGAATCAAAAGTAATCGAAGATAATTAACTTGGATTGAGACAAATTAGTTCGAAAGACCAACTTTTGCTTAGTTTAGGCAAATTTGGTTGAGTTCGAAAGAATAGACTAAATGTTTTGGATAGATTGCAATTCCTCGAGATTAACCAATTAGAGAAAAAAAAAAAGCACATGTTAGTCATTTTGATCCAATCACTTATCATATCTACATGAATTCCTAGACATATTTTTCTTGATTGATTTAAAAATTAGCAAATTAGAAGTTGTTAAATTGAACCCTTTGAATTAGAATTTTACTTAGCACATTCTGATAGACAAGACTCGATAGATTACATTAGTCCCTGAGGAATGATATCTTTTATCTATAACACGAACTACTCGTGCGCTTGCGGTACTGGTCAAGTTTTTGGCGCCATTGCTGGGAACTAAACTGTTAACTATTGAGTTAGTCTTACAAAAGTGACTAAGTATTTTATTGCCTTTTATTGTTATTTTCTTTTCTTGTTTAAATTGTGTTGGTAGTGTTGGTGATAGTGCTTACAGAAATTCTTCTTGTTTATGCGACGTCCAATCTTGTACAAACTCGATCCCATGATTGAAAGGACTTTCTACTTAAGAAGGAAAAAGCAAAGGATTAAAGAACAAAGACATGAGGCTTGAAGGAATTCAATAAGCATAGCGGGTGGAGGAGTTGACTAAATGACAACGCTTACTCCTAGAGTCCAAGTGATCGCCTCAAGTATCGCTCGCCCTACTGTTGATGCTAATAATTTGGAGCTCAAATCGGCACTCATTTCGATGGTGCAGCAATCCCAGCTTGAAAGAACACCTTTGGAAGACCAGAATCTACACCTCTCGGCCTTTTAGAGGTGCGCGATACGTTAAAGCTTAATGGAGTCTCCATTGATGCGATTCGCCTGCGCCTATTTCCTTTCTCCTTGAGGGATAAAGCAAGGGCTTGGTTACACTCCTTGCCATCTAGATGCATTATCTCTTGGGATGAGTTGAGAAGAGCCTTCCTCACCAAGTTTTTCCCTCCGAGCAAAACAGCATGCTTGAGAAATCAGATCGCCAACTTCATGCAAAAAGATGAAGAGGAGCTCTATAAAGCCTGGGAGCGATTTAAAGATTTGCTGCGCTTATGCCCCCATCACGGTCTTCAGTGTTGGATGATTATCTAAGCCTTTTATAATGGTGCGACCCAGTCTGTGAGGTCCACTATTGATGCGATGGTAGGAGGAACTTTGATGAGCAAAACAGAGGATGAAGCCTATAATCTAATTGGGGAAATGGCACTCAATAATTTTCAATAGTCCACCAAATGAGGCCAACCCAAATGGGTGGAAGGTAAGCTTAAAGTTGATACGCTTACTTTACTTTCTGCTAAAGTAGATGCTATAACTCAAAGACTGGACCGAATGAATGTTAATGCTGTGAATTCTAGTGCCCCTTCCCCTTGTGAAATTTGTGGTTCTATTGAGTATGTAACTTTGAATTGTCAAGCTGAGAACCCTTTTTCCCAAGACCCTAGTGAAGTTAATTAAGTTCAAAACTTCAACCTAAGACCAGCCAATGACCCTTACTCTAGTACATATAATCCGTATTGGAAGAATTATCTGAATTTCTCCTATAGGTCTAATCTAAACCCATCGAATATGCCCTATATGAATACTAGACCAACCCCTAATTTTCAAAGACCTTCATTCCCTTCTCAAATGCCCCAAAAGTCCAATTTAGAGCTGATAATAGAAAGTATGCTTATGGCACAACAAAAACAGGATGAGTATACTAAGCAATTAGCCTCAAAGGTTGATGTGCTTACAACTCATAATAGGATGTTGAAAGCCCAAATTGCCTAAAAAGCTAGTTTTTCATCTACGACCCCAGATATACTTCCTAGCAAGCTCCAACCTACCCCACATGAGCATTACAGTTGTGTCACTTTGAAGGAAGAAATAGAGGACTTAACTGACCCTGAGGATGTACCAATGGAAGAGGGTAGGGAAATAATCATAGCTAAAAGTAAAGAAAGGAACAATGGTGGCAAGACTGCCACATTTGAAGAGAATGACACTGTAGAATTTCCTGTAATTTTGCCCCCTAAGCTACCTAACCCAGGTAGTTTTTCCATCCCCTACATTGTAGAAAAAGTGAAAGTTGAGATAGCTCTATGTGATCTAGGTGCAATCGTTAGTATCATGCCATATTCTTTATTTCATAAGCTTCACCTAGGACCATTACTAGCCGCACCTTTTTCATTACAGTTAGTTGACGGTTCTGAGATGCAACCCATAGGCAGATTGAATGATATGCCAGTCAATATAGGAGACATTTAGATATTGGAGGACTTTATTATAGTAGATATACTTGAGACCGATGATGCTTAAATTATCCTAGGGTACCCCATTTTGGCTACAGCTGGTTGCCATATTAATGTAATAAAGTGACGGATTACATTTGAGGTAGAAGGGTGCTATGATGTGTTTTGTCATATGAGGGGAGACGTGGTTTCCCCTAGTTCTTCTTTATTAGATACATTACCCCTTTTCCCTGAGATTGATATGGAGGATGTCTTCGATTGTGACGATCCCTCTGATTTCGACTGGATTTCTTATGAGGACCCCTACCAATGATATGTTAAGGCAGAGTTTACTGCTTCTACTCTACCTAACATGCCCGAGGTTGAGGTCCTGGTGTCTAATGAGTCTTTTATGAGCAACTATTGCAGGTTTGCACATGCTGTTCTCTTTATGCCCCATATGGAAGGATTTGATGCAGATTTTGATTGGGGGTTGAAGGAGTTGATAATGACCCCCTAATAGGGTACGAGTGCGCTTTGTTTTGAATGCGGATAATGCACTTTGGAACCGCGTCATGAAAACAAAGGACCTTCAACCCGAACTTTGCAGTGGTACCTTCGACAGAAGAAGTTTGACTTTGTGGTTTGGGATAAAGTCAATGTCTATATACTATCTGATCCAGACCAAGCATAGAAGAAGGGTCAAGCTCTTGACCTTAAAAGAGCGCTACTTGAGAGGCAACCCAATTTCTTTTTCCTTTTTGTTTCCTTAGCTTTTATTTTTACTATTCTTATAGTATGTCAAAAAAAAGGAAAAAGAAAAAAAGAAGAGAAAACAAAAACAAAAAAATAGGAATAAAATGTTAGCCACTACGTCTAGATCCCCAGAACCACGGCCATGGAGTGCCACCCAGAAACTCAAAAAAAAAAAGAGACCAGCAGACACCACGTTTAGACCGTGGTAAGTCCCACGGTCTGTGGTGCACTGCTACGGCCCGTAGTCTAGGTTTTTGACCGCGGTGCCCACTCATCTTTCTCACATTTAATCTTCAACCTCATGACATACTCTCTCTCTACCTCCATTTTCTCTCTCTAAACCCTCCATAACTAATATCTTTAATCTTCCTTCATTGCTTCTCCATTTTCACTCATCTTCACCCAAAATCATTCTCTTTCACTCAATCTTTTCTCTTTTCCCATAAATTTCATCTATTTCTTCTTCTTTTTCTTCAAATTCATCTCACTTCACTCATCCACCACACCCATCTTTTTCTCTATCTTATTCTTCTTCTTTTCCCTTAGTTTCTTCATTTTCTTCTTCAAATTTTCTATTTAGTTTTTAGTTTTGATTTTTGTTTTGGGTTTTTGCAACAATGGCACCAACCAAGAGACAAAGAAGTACCAAAGAGGTTGGATCTTCAAGTTAAGCACCACCTTAACCTCAAAGGACATCCCGAATCATGCGTGCTAGAGGTAATATTCCTCACCCTCTTGGTTTGATACATCTTGATCATATTGCTAGATACAATTGCTTGAATGAACGTATAATTGCAGCAACTAGATATTATGATGAGGAACTATTAGCTCGGTTGGGAATGTTGGATAATATTAGATTGTTGTTTGTAAGAGGTGGTATGGGACACTTTTTGGAAATTAAAGAGCATACATATCGGGACTTAACCCTAGAATTCTTAAGTACACTCTATGTCGAGGTTACTAGAGGACCGCAATATCAAGCCGGCTATATATCGTTTTATTTACAGGGTTAATTGTACGAGATGAACTTAGGTACCTTCAACAGTATTTTTTGTTTTCCACGTAGCATGGATTTATGGAACTGCCAAGTCCCCCGCGAATTCAAAAGGTGAACTTTCGATGAGTGTTAGGTATAATACTAGTTCGTCAAAATGCACACATATTAGAAACCCTTGCATTAGAGTAGCTCAACATATTTTGGCTTGTTCCCTTTTTGCTCAGGACGATAGTATGAATGTCCCGAAACTATCTGAGTTGTACTTTTCATCATGTATGCTTGATAGAGTCCAGCTTGACCCAGGTTCCTTTTTAGCCAGGCAATTGCATAGTACAGCTGTTAGCACTAAAGGTAGGATAGTCATAGGTAGGATTGTGGCTACTGTTGCTAGATTTTTAGGTGTTGAGCCCAACCCTAAGGATAGAGTTTCTGGGTTTGAGCAGCTTGATCAAGATACTTTTGAAATTATGAACTTTTACAAAGTTGAGGCTGGATGATTATGTTGGATTTACCCTGGGGACCGGCTTTTACTGCTTCCTAATGTTTACCGAACCACCCTAATTCACCGAAGTAGCCTTTATTGGGTACCTGGTGATGAGGTTGTTCGACCTGTACCCCATTATCCAGCCCCTCATTGCAGCCAAGCCAGACCTACTTCATCCGCTCGACCACCCCCTCCTGACTTTGCTGACATCCAAGACACCCTTAGATCCATTCAAGAGAAGCAAGTTTTCCTTCGAGCATTTGTTGCTTCTGAGAACGCTGCTCTTTGGGACTTTGTCCAAGAGCGCCACGATGAGCTTCGTGGGATGCTTGCTACTCAGGCACAATATTTCCAGGACTATAGGGCATATCTAGAAACCTGGCGGGATTGGCATATGTCTTATGGCCAACCACCCCATTCTCCACCACCACCTCATTTCTGATTGCTCTGTGCTCCCTCTTCCCTTTTTCTATTCTGTGCCCACATTGAGGGCAATGTGTGATTCAAGCATGGGGGAGTTATTTAGTCGTTATATTTGGCGTCTGATGCCTGTTTTTGGTTTAGTGTGTTTATGCTTTGTATATGTAGTTAGTGGTAGTTTATGGAGTTTTTGATTTAAGTTTTAGTTTTGTTTAGTGGTGCATTTAGTTTTCTTTTCATTCCAGGTTGCATTTTAGTTTTTATTTTATTGGTTCTTTTGCATTTTAGTTTGCATTGTTACTAGAAGCATGCATAAAAAATTGGAAAATAAAAAGAATTAAAAAAAATTCTCCGATAATGATCTTTCTAGATTTAGTAGACTTCTTTGGTTTAGTTTGATCCTTTGATTTGCCTAAATTGTGCATAAAATGTTTGTGAATGAGTTTTTCGAAACGATCTCTATGTTTTGACCACATGTTGGATGCGAATTGATTTACCCCATGAGTCTTTATATGATTTTTGGCGTATGTTTACTAGTGAGCTAGTTTTGACCCTGATAGATGTCTCATGAGATTTTAAACTTTTGGAGGCTGTTTATCAATTTGGTCTCATATTTTCTTTCATGTGTGACTCGTCCTTGACGTCATTTCTCTAGAACTTGCTTTGATTCTCATTCAAGATCACATTTCGCATATGCATTTAGGCAATATGATTGAGGTAATTTATTTATTTATTTATTTCTCTTTGATTTGTTGAACCCCACTGCCAAATAGCCACCTTTGTTGTGTATTGTCTTCCTTGCTAGCTCCTTTAAGCTTATATCTGATTTTCTTAATCTGAACCTCCTATTATAGCCCATGGTCAAATACTTGTCTTACCTTTAAGCCAAGACTAGAGGAGCGTTTCATTCTTTTGCATCATAGGACACTAGTAAGGTGAATTGTTATCTTTTGGTGAACTTTGGCTGTTTGATGAAGAGATGTGTGATCTTGATTGATAAAAAGGAAATTCCTTGTACAAAGTTTAGAGAAGAATTGGAATTTAAAGTTCGTTATGGATCTCCTCTTGGCTATCCTTTTTCACAAAAAAAAAAGAAGAAAGGATTATGAAAAGAAGACAAAAAAGGGAAACAAAAAAAAGAGAAAAACGAGAAAAAAAATGAAAGAAAGTGTTAACCTTGTTGGGATTGTGAGTTACTTGTAATTTTCGACTCTTTTTTTTTTTTCTCTCTTTAATAGGGGACGTATTTTGTTGATAAAATGTAATGGTCTAAGAAGGATGGTGTATGATGTATTGGAATTATTTAGCTCTTAGTCTTTGGCTTCTAACTCCTCATTTTCAAAACATTTGCTCCCCTCTTACCTTTACCCATAGCCCCATTACAACCCTATGAAAGTCATCATAATTGTCTAGTGTGTTTGCATATTAGTAATAGCGAATTTGAGAGTCTTGTCAAACTTATGGCAGAATTGAGTCTAAGGAATGGAAATTGAGAGAACCTTTATTATTATTAAACACATGAGTGATGAGAGCCACATAACTAAAGTGAGGTTCTATTAGCCTTGCTAGTCCTACTTGTTTCTTACACTGGAATGACTGTATTTGACGATTCGGGGAGATTGATTTATGTTTAACATCGTGGTCTATCAAAAGGGTTTTGCAAATTTCATTCCCTAATCTGTTTGTTAATGATTTTTGTATCTTTTTGGGCTACCTTTGGATCAGCTTTGCCATTTGAAGTTACCTATGTCCATCCTGAGCAGGTTATGTATAGTTTCATTTTTAGCATTGCTTGAGGACAAGCAACAGTTTAGTATGGGGGAGTTTGATAAGTGCTTAATATATACATCATTTTAGGGCTATTTTGATTCATTTTTGGAGAATTATGAGCGTAATGTTATTATTTATACTCCTATTCTTGATTTATGCTTGGGTATAGTTGTTTGATGTGTTTTGCAAGATTTTAGACCTTTTTGCCCAGCATTTGACCCTTAATAGATGTATTTTGACCTCCCCCATAGATACCTATGTGCTGCTACACCCGTGGAGCAAGAATAGAGTAGAAAATCGATTCCAGCCCAGATCACGATCAAACCATGATGCCTGCCACGGACCTTAGTGAGAAGTGAAACTGTGCCTCTTCATTTTTCTTCTGCTGTATGGCTGAAATCATCCTAGTTTTCCTATAAAAGGCCTCATTCAGGCAGCAGCAGAAGAAAGGAGATGCATATCAAGTAAGTTTAGCATTGGTTTATCTTTCTCAAATTTTTGTTCTTTTACTTAGATTCGTAGTTTGGTTATTGTATTAGTGAGAAATCTTGAGTGTGAGTGATTGATCTTGAGGTGGTTTGAAGCGCATGGTTGAAGGCTATTCTCAGTCAAGCCCTTCCGCTCAGATTTTGCAAAACGTTGGTTAGTTGATTAACCCTTAAGTGTGAGTAGTTTAATTTTTATCTAGAAATTTAGTAGTATATGAAAGTGTTGTTGGATCATGTTTTAATTTAAAGGATTGTGCTTATCTTTATGATTGGTTTGATTTCAATCTGCCAAGTGTGATTCATGTTGTTAGTGGATTTTTGGCTAAAATTTGCTTGCACAATTGAAATAATTGAGTGAAAAACTGAAAGGTGACATTTGATTGTTGGACTGCTTGATAAAATCCAGTGTAACATCGTTTCGAAAGGGAGATTTGCATCTTAGGAGGAATATAAAGTAATCAAAGATAATTAACTTGGATTAAGACAAATTAATTCGAAAGAGCAACTTTTACTTAGTTTAGGCAAATTTGGTTGAATTCGAAAGAAAGACTAATTTCTTTAGGTAGACTGCAATTCCTCAAGATTAACCAATCAGAGGAAAAAAAAACACATGTTAGTCATTTTGATCAAATCACTTATCATATCTATATGAATTCCTAGATATATTGTTCTTGATTGATTTAAAAATTAGCGAATTGGAAGTTGGTAAATCGAACCCTTTAAATTAGAATTTTACTTAGCACGTTCTGATAGACAAGATTCGATAGATTACATTAGTCCCTGAGGAATGATATCTTTTATTTATACTATGAACTACACGCGCGCTTGTGGTAGTGGTCAGTATATTGTTAAGGCGAAAGTATTAGACATACTATTTTTGAATTTTTGGACTTTTGAAAGTTGCTGAAAGCTATAATAAGAAATTTGATGCTGCTATTTTCAATCAAAGGTCTAATCTACATGTTTGGCATAATAGACTTGGTCATGCTTCAATAAATAGGTTGAAACTTATACCCTGTATTCTTAAGTCATCTGCTCAGCCTACTCAAGAAGTTTGTCTTACATGCACTTTGGCAAAATTTTGTGAGTTGCCTTAGTAGTTGAGTGAACACCACAGTGTGTGTCCTTTTAATTTGATTCACATTAATATATTGTGGCCTTATAGGGTTGTAACTTAGAAAAAAAATTAGATTTTTTCTGACCATTATGGATGATGATACCAAGGAAACTTAGACATATCTTATATAGCATATGTCTGATGCTTACGTATCTTGAAAATTTTTTCATAAAATGGAAAAAGTATAGTTCCAAAGGTGTGGAAAAGTAATTACGTTAGATAATGCCCTAGAATTTGATTCTGACCCTCGCAAGGAATTTTTTGCTATTCATAGCATTCTACACCAGACTCTTATGTGGATAGACCACAACAAAATGGTTATGTAGAAAGAAAATACGGACACCTATTGGAAATGTCTAGGGCACTCAGGTTTCAAGCAAGTTCACCACTGTAGTATTAGGGGGATTGTGTTCTAATAGCTACTCACATCATCAATAAACTAGCTGCACCCATTCTTCAGAACAATAGTCCTTATGAGAAACTAATGCATCAAGCTCCAAAATATGATCATTCGAGGGTTCTAGGATGTTTGGCCTTTGTTTGTGACCCTTCTAGAGACACTGACAAGTTTCAACCCAAAGAAGTACCTTATGTCAGAGTCAAAAGGATTACAAGCTACTCAATATAATTACCAAGCAAGAGTTTTTATCCAGAAAGTTTTATGAACATATATCATCATTTCTGCAACAATGCCTTAATGCCTAAATTTAGCCTATTTCAAATCCAAATCTAAGTCTAGTGTCTTTGTCCTAGTGTAAAGACTATCTGAATCATGTTACCTCATTTGATGAGGATGCTTCTTAATCACAAATACTAACCCAAATTCCCTCCTGGCCCACAAATGCAGCCTTAACCTTCTCCTGGCTCATCCCCTCATATGCAATAGCCTTGTCTTAGGAGATAAACTAAATAGCACAAGTAGATTTGGCTTACTGATTTTGTTACTTAAGTAGCGACATCTGGTAAAAAGCCCTCCATTTTGTATTATATTTCTTGTCCTGCCAATTTTAAACAGTTGGATACTACTCATAAATCTTTCCTATCTGCTTTGGATGATGTTAATTTTGATCCTATTTCTTTCTCTAAGGTTGTGAAGGATCTGAAACAATGTGAGGCTATGAATGTTGAGCCGAGACCATTAGAGAAAGATAATGCCTGGCAAATCACATCTCCTTCACTTGGCAAAAAGACATAGGTTGTAAATGGCTTTACAAGACCAAATATAATTTTGATGGTTTAATACAATGATATAAGGCCAGACTAGTCATATTGGGTTGCTGAAAAAGGTTTGCAATAGATTATCTAGATAATTTTGCCCCTATTGTAAAAATGATAGTTATGAGGACTTTCCTTGTGTTGGTTGCTATGAAAGTTGGCATGCTATTCAAATGGATACTGGAATGCCTTACTACATGATGATTTAGAACATGAAGTTTTGTATGGCTATGCCTCCAGGTTATACATGTTACGGGGCTGCAGTTTCCCCAGGCCAACTTCTTCCTACTACCTCATTAAGGGGGAGTACTTCGGTATGCAAACTGAATAAATCTTTATATAGATTAAAGCAAGCATCCAGGCATTAGTTTGCCAAACTATCAAGTGCTTTGATGTCCTATGGATTTGTGTAATCAAAGCTAACTATTCTCTTTTCACTCAAAGGAAAGGGATTGTGTTTACAACAATCCTTATCTATGTTGATGAGATGATGATAGTTAGGAGTTGTGCCAAAGCTATTGAAAGTTGAAACAGTTTTTGCATGCACAATTTCACATGAAGGATCTAGGAGATCTAAAATACTTTCTTGGGTTAGAGGTATTAAGGAAGTATGCCTTAGACTTATTGGAAGAAACAGACATGTGTAATTGCAAGCCTTTAAAGCTTCCTATGGCACAAAACTTGAAGCTCATGGCAGATGCTGGTGATTATCTTGAAGACCCTCTCCTATACAGAAGAGTATTCGACAAACTCATTTACCTAAGTAGTACTAGGCTAAACTTATCTTATGGTGCTGAGTCAGTTCACGTCTCAACCTTCTAGGCTTCTACAGAACACATGAGAGCGTCCCATTACATATTAAGTTACCTCAAATTTGCTCTAAGTCAAGGAATTATGTTTGCTGCTAGTTTAGAATCTTATGTTGTTGTCTTCTATGACTCTGATTATGCTAGTTGTCCAATTGGGATAAGGTCCACCTTTAGTTATGCAATTCAACTAGGGAAATCCTTGATTTCTTGGAAAGTGAGGAAGTAAAACATAGTCTCTCGTTCCTCAGCTGAGGCTGAGTGTAATGGCATAGCTGCAACCTATTGGGAGATAACTTAGTTTCTATGGCTTTTATAAGGACTTAATTTTCCTGCAAAGGAGCTTTTGCTGTGGATTTGTACTGTGATAACCAGCCAGCCTTGCACATTATAAAGAACCCTATTTTCTAAGAGCGTACAAAGCATATTGAAGTGGACTACCAATGCAAGGCTGAGATTATTAAACCTAATAAAAGTCAGTACTGTAAATCAGCTAGCAGATGTGTTCACTAAAGTTGTTCCTGCCGACAAAAATCATCAACTACTGCACAAGTTGGATGTGGCCAATCCCTTTGAACACACAACTTGAGGGGGAGTATGTCAATTTCAATTACAAAAGATGGAGTAGTTAGATACTTTAATATAAACTAAAGTTGGAAGTTGTTAGTAAAATAATTGATTGTATATTGCAAATATCTTTTCAAAAAAAATTGTATGTCAATTTCAATTACATTCTTAAAATGATTATATATTTTTAGAAAATTAACAACAAATTTATGAAGTTAAATAATATAATAATTATCCAAAATAAGCATTTTACAATTATAATGATTTTCATATAAGTACTGTAAGCAATAGTATGAAATTTTATTTAATTACTTAGCGTAATTTTTTTTTCCAATGTTCAACAGATTTTACATGTACAATAATGAACTCATTTATATTATTATTAGACTATGTCCAATTATTAATAAACAACTAGGGTAGATCCCTACTTCGCACGGCCATGAGTTAATATACATTTTTAAATTTATTAAAAATGTAAATAAGTAAAAAACTTTATTTGATTGAAGCCATTTAGTCATCTTAAGGAAAAAAACCTGATAAAATGTAAGTAAAATATTGGAATATGATAACGTAACAAACAAGGGAGGAAAAAAAGTTGGTTCTATTACTTAACTAGAAATAATAATCAATTAAAATTTTATGAAAGAATAATAGAGATATTTGTTCCATTTTTAAAATATAAGAAATTTTTTTTCTTTTTTAATTCAGAATAACATTACTTTACATACGATTCGATTCTTACATTTCAATTCAACATTGTTAATAACCTTTCAATACACTGTATTAGATTAAAAGTAAATATACTAATTAGTAGCCCTTGAATTGTGAATTAACTTTATTATATAAAAGAGAACCAATGATAATTGCATGATTTAGTATATTATATTGATGAATAAATGTTGAATTTAATAATATGGCTAAGATCATTTATTAAGTGTCATAAAATCATTTTTTTATTTAAAAATTAAGCGATCAATGATAACATGACAAATGTCATTACCATGTTAACTCATTCACTTTTATATTATATATGTGGTTAGGTAATTTGAGTTTAATCACAACCTAATCAATAAATACTTTTTACAAGTTTGAATTATGCTAAATGATTTTGAGAACAATAACAACTCTTATGTGAATCCCATTATACTGTATAATGTTGAATTACACTTAATTATACTAAGACACTGTTCGGCAAAATTAGCTGTTTAGGTAACGGATAGCGGTTCAGATAGCTGATAGTTGTTTACGTAACTGATAGCATTTCTAATTTAGTTGTTAATATATAGCTATTTAGATGAGCAAATAAAAATAAATATATTCGGTAAATTTAATTGTTGGATTAGCTGATTAATGTAAATTGACGTAAAAGGACATTGATAATTTCTAAATATAAAATTTTCAATTTCCAAAGGATATTTTTTGGCAAAAAACGGTGAACCGATAATTCTGAATGTCAAAAGCTAACACTGTTAGTTTTTCAAAAACGTTGCTTAAAATGTTAAACGATACTTGAAATGCTAATCAAAACATTATATTGTTGAACATTAAAAATAGTGTGATTAGTGTATTGATTTGGTCAAAATATTAACCACTGTTTAAAATGCTATTATCGAACACGATCTATACAGGTACATTTTCAATCCTTCTAATGGGATTGTACATTAATTTGTGGATTCTATTATATAAATAATTTCACTTCGTTTGTTTGTTGACGTGCTATGACATTGATTAAAATAGAAAATGCTACATCTGGGAAAATAAGTGAGTTCGTAGTAGAGGATTTTTGACGGCATTCTAAAAAGTTTTTGATGGGATATACAGCTTCCGTCAAAATTTTTGACGGGCTAAGCCAAAACAGCCCGTCAAAAATTTTGCCCACACCTTATATTCCATTCCTTTAACAATTTTTGACGGACAGCTTAATCGGTCAAAATTTCGGTCGAAATAGGTTTTGACGGAACACGAGTCTGTCAAAAATTTTGTCAAAATCTTACTGACGACATGTCAGTCTATCAAAAATGGCCGTCAGCAAAATTTTGACGGATTGTCAGGCCGTCAAAATGTGTTCGTCGAATTTTTGACGGATCAGTCAAAAAACCTATTTCGACGAAGCATTTTTTGGCTGTTATTCTTTCCGTCAAAATTTCCGTCAGAAAATATACTTTCCGTCAAAAACTCAACTTTTTCCTGTCAAAAATTCCGTTAAAAAAACGATCTCCAGACTGTAGTGAATAATTTTTCTACCTAACTTTCCTCCATATTTTTTTTCTTTGTGATTTTCTCTAAACCAAATACAAGAAAAAAAGTGATAAAATTTTCCTTATAAAATTATGACAAAAGTTTGAGGAAAATTCACAACCACCTCTAACCTCACATTGCTTAGAAGACATCAACATGATTCAAGTAGTTCTTCAATATTCAAATTTCTCATTCAAATTCTTGTATTTTTTTCTCAATTCAAATAAGAGAAAAAATTTATTTTCGTCCTATTTTTTTCCCTTTCATTTTTTTTAACTTTTCTTTCTATTAAATTTTCTAATAATCAAATGGAGCCTAAAAGAGTACAAATATGGAATGTGCCTGCCTTATCTCTGCGCTGCTGCATGCAAACTACAATACAGGGCCAGAGAAAAGGGGATAGCAATTTCTTTTGGCCAAGAAGAGGGAAAGCTCATCCTCCCTACCCCTATATCAACGCATTCTACTCTCTCTCTCTCTCTCTCTCTCTCTCTCCCCCCCCCCCCCCCCCCCCCCCCACCCCCTTCCTCTTGTGAACTGGACTTCTGTATATGCTTTTTTATTTATAAATTTTGCAGCTCTAAAGGTTGAGTTCCCATCTGGGTGGCACGGGGTCTAAGCAAATTCGTGCTTGACAAACATTTGGGTTTTCTTTTGGGTTGAATTTGCTAAAATGACCCTGTATTTTTGGGAAATTTTCGCTAAGAAGAGTTGGTCTTTATTTGGTATATTACCTGAAGTATGTGTGGCTGGAAGTTATGATGCATACTGAAAGTAAACATATTCCAATGAATTGTATATGTATGTTACCATTGTTGTAAATTTATTTATGAATGACTTTTTTTTAATTGTATATATAACATACAAATAATTTGTGAATGTATCTACTATGTGAAGTCTTTTAAGTATTAATACATAAAATTTATGTGTTGTTAAATGTATTGGCTTGCATCATCAGTTCAATTTTAACAATAATTATGACTAGAATTACCAACTATAAACATTTTGGTAGTTGTAAAAACATAGTAAGCGAGCATTACAAATTAAGTATTAAACATATGGTGCATTATGGTCTAAATATAAAATAAAGTACATAATAAAACTACAATTTATGACTTGCTTTTGAGTATGCCATGAAATTCCAAATGTCATTGACCAGTGTAACTCATAATTTATTCATTACAACTTTGTTACATGTGTCCATTGTGTGAGCATTGTAACTTCCTTCTGCATATGATACTCTTAGAGTGATTGTGATTCCCTTCTCTTGAAGTAAAACAAAGTTTAGTAGTGCAAAAGTCATTATAATAAACTTGATCATAAGATCGCAATTTAGGCATGATGTATATCTTGGGAAGAATATTAGGGGAGAGAGATTAATGAGAACACAAATAGAATCAACAATTGACTCACACAATAAGTTGAGTAGCAACAACTCATTTTCTCAAACCTTAAATGGCAAGAATTGAATTTGAGGATAAGATACACCACCAACTCAAGAACAGGGCCCTTAGTAGCAAGATGGATAAGACTCCAACCAACATGCTACTAAGACTCACTAGAATACCACTCACACTGGCCAAAATGTAGGATAAGCTATAGAGAGTTTTGAGGGAAGGAGCTAAGCTCAACTTTCATTCACATTCAACTGAGTTTTTACAACTGAAAATTAAATTAGGCTTTTAGACCAAGCCTTACTCCCCCTCTCAACAGCTAGCTAATGTAGAAAACTAACTAAAAACAACACGCTAAGCAACCTGTAAATAATACAAAAGAGCAAACAATTACTAAAAGAGCTTTAACACCTATTTAGCTTGTCAAATTAAGCTAATGAGGTGCCAATCTAAAACAACATCTTAGATTAACTAATCATTTCTAATCATAGCAAGTTGTAGCTCAAATCTTGAGGTTTGCTCGGCCAAGTTGCAAGTGCGCAACAACTAGTGAACTATTGTATAAAAGATTTCCTCTCATTCTTGACCTGGTTAAAAGCAAATGCTAGCTGATATAATTCAACCCTTTTAAGGTCAATTGAGACAATATTTAAGTCACCTTTTCACGAACTTAAACTTGCCAAAAGGTTGCTGCACAATAGAGTTAAAGTTGACTCTCCAAAATTGGGTCTGTTGGACTACTAATTGGAATAAGTTGATTGTTTTGAGCTGAACTGATCTGCTAGTTGTCCAAAAGTGTGGGGGCAACTTTTATCATCTAACAACTGAAGTGTGAGCTAGAAAATGAGTAAAGTCACTCCCAAAGCAGGCTTGAAAGGCAGGTCTATGCATTCAACTGACCTTAGACCTTGGCTTAGGATTTTTGGACCACAGCTTGTGTGGATTGAGTTAGAGTGGACTGAGTTGAGCTGGTCATGGTGTGATCTCCATCAAGGCATCCTCTCCAATATCTTCCACCTTGCCTTCACCGATACGTATTATTAGTAATTGCAAAATATAAAAAAAGTTACACCAAAAGGAGGTCATCTCTCAATAACTCTTACGTGAAACAGTCTCACCCAATAATTTGTCAATTGTAAAAGATGGAGTAGTAGATACTTTAATATAAACTAAAGTCGGAAGTTGTTAGTAAAATAATTGATTATATATTATATATATATTTTTCAAAAACATTGCATGTAAGTTTCAATTAGGTTCTTAAAATAATTATATAATTTTAGAAAATTAACAAGAAATTTATGAAGTTAAATAATATAATATTTATTCAACATAAGCATTTTACAATTATAATGATTTTCATATAAGCACAATATGCAATAGTATGAAATTTTATTTGATTACTTAACGTAATTTTTTTTCCAATATTCAGCATATTTTACAAGTACAATAATGAACTCATTTATATTATTAGTAGAATATGTCCAATTATTAATAAATAATTAGGTAATTTGAGTTTAATCACAACCTAACTTATAAATACTTTTTACAAGTACTGAATTGTGCTAAATGATTTTAAAAACAATAACAACAACTCTTATGTGAATTTCATTATACTGTATAGTGTTAAATTATACTAAATTTGAATACTAACCATAAATTTTATATATATATATATATATATATATATAAAATTGGAAACAAAAATGCGTCGAGCTATGAAGTGTACGGTCAGTCCCGACCGGTTCGGTGGCGACCCAAATAACATTGCTTTGTTAGTCGAGCTGACCAGATTTTTAAAAGAGTACAAATATGGAACGTGCCTGCCTTATCTCTGCGCTGCTGCATACAAACTGCAATACAGGGGAGAAAAAGGGGTAGCCATTTGTCTCGGCCAAGAAGAGGGAAAGCTAATCCTCACTGCCCCTTATATCAACGTATTCTGCTCTCTCTCTCTCTCTCTCTCTCTCTCTCTCTCCCCGTCCCCCACCCCCTCCCTCTTGTGAAATGGGCTTCTGTATATATATATTTTTTTTATAAATTTTGCAGCTCTGAAGGTTGAGTTCCCATCTGGGTGGCACGGGGTAAGCAAATTCGTGCTTGACAAACATTTGGGTTTTCTTTTGGGTTGAATTTGGTAAAACGACTCTGTATTTTTGGGAAATTTTCGCTAAGAAGAGTCGGTCTTTATTCGGTGTATTAACTGAAGTGTACGTGGCTGGATGTTATGATGCATACTACTTGTTTGACAAAAGGTGGCCTCTGTGAAAGTACTGAAGGATCATCCTTTGCTAAGTCTGATGATATGGGTTCTTCAAAATTGTTCTAATTCTGCTAGAATTGAAGTTGAATTTCAATTTTAATTGGCTTACACCCCCCCCCCCCCCCCCCCAAAAAAAAAAGGAAGAAAAAACTAAAGAAATTGTGAACAAGGGAAGAATGTTGGTTAATGGCAAGTGGCTTGGATTGTAAGTTGGTTATTTGTTATTGTGGATTTTGTTCTTGTCTGTATTCCTGGTGTCTGTTCAGTTTTTGATATACATGTGCGTTTTCAGGTTGTTAAAATTAAGCCTATGGTATCTCAAAGTTGGGCACGCTGATGGTATTCCACAGCGGGCTGGCCATGTCTCCTGCTGACCAACCTACCGGGTGGAAAGCCAGGGCCAAGGTAATGTAAACCTTCCTTTAGCTTCACTTTAATAAGGAATGATTGAATGGCATGCTATGGAATGTCCAAGCTTTAAAAAATTGGCATCCTTCTTTTTTCTGCGGATATCACAATAATGCTCATGCTAGGATATTGTTCATATACCCACGCCCCCCCCCCCCCCCTTTTCTGAAATTGGAAGTCCTATTTACGTACATGGAAACAGTAACATTATGAAGATGCTCACAGAACTTTATTCTATTCTAAATTAAGAAGAGGATCGAGGGGAAGGGAACTCTCTTGTGTCTCTTGTGGCTGTAATGCATGAACCTGCACCTCCTTGATGGAAGGTGGGAAAAATCCCTCTGATCATCCCTTTGGTTGTCGGCAGGAGAACATTTTCAAATATCTAGGTTCCCCCGCCCCCCCTTCTGCTTCTGTGAACCTAAAAGTAACACTAGGAGCCTCCTTGCCAATGCCCCCTTTTTTGTGGTTTTGGGGGGGGGGGGGGGGGGTAAGGTAAGGGAACCATTAGCATGGCAAGCTCAAACTACTGACTTTCCATATGGAAGGTGAGTACTCCATTACTTAACTAAGGGTATCTTATATGAACTGTATTACCAGTGTTACTGAAAGGAGTTGTTAAAGGCAGACCGAATCTGGTTATGGTTGGTAAAATCTGCTTAGTCAGTGCTCCAGTCAAGCTGGATGTTTTTGGTAATGTGCTATGGGGAACCCATTTATGTTTTAATGGGGACTCCTGAAAGCATCCCATGTGTTATCTGATTGGATCTTGTGACAGTATAGTTCTTGGTTTAATTTTGCCTGGACTGTCAAACACTCAGGCTGTTAGCTAGAGGACGCCTTGAGAAGGTTGAACAGAGGGATGATCTCTTCATGCCGTTGAGACTTATCAAAGTTGATGGTGTCAAATACCGCCTTCCCTCTCCCCCCTCCCCCCAAAAAAGCACCTACCCACCCAGCCACGCCCAAAACATGAAAAAAAGGGAAGAAGGAAAAAAGAAAATTTATCTTCTGAGGTTGCATGTTGGACATAGAAATGTCTAAAGCAAAGGTTGGCTTCTGAAGGTAGGAACAAATAAGTTCTTGTTAATTAGCAGTGGTTTTACAGACTGAGCAAGTTCTTGTTTCACACTATCAAAGAAGCAAAACTAGGATAGTAGGACTCTTATCTTTCTAGCCTGTGTTTATAACGTTCCATTTATCATTTATGCTTATGTTATGTACTTATGCGCGAGTTAGGTAAGTCAACGCCTAACCGAAGTGTTATTTGCTCTAGCAGATGCTTTGTCCAGTAGGCTGTAATAACAGTTATTTAGGAAGAGGTGATCGATGGACATGTTATGACACATTATCGAGGGCAAGACCCAGATTTCCTTTGTTCATTCCTGTGCCAGATAAACATTATGGAGTGACTAGGGCAGGTTTGTACACTAAGAGGCCGATAACTTATCTACATGGGTCAGTGATGCAGGAGCAATACCTCCCTGTTCATTCTTCAATATTTGCTTTGTCTAAAGGTATTACAGTCTGATTGTGTTTGTATACTTGAAAATTTGTCGTTTAATAGACTGCTGAACACTTACTGCTTCCAGCGGTTTGACAGATCAAGAAAACATTGTTGAATGCTTTGAGAGTGACTCCTTTCATTCAAAGCCCTTTCTGGAAGATCTAATTGTTCAGAATCGATACTCTTTTGAAAGTGAAGACACAGTTTGTGCAGCCGATGAGGGAGCAAACTTCACCGACAGGTACCAGCCAGTCGATGACCCATGGTTGCTAGATCAACAGGGGTCATCCCATTATGATGCAGAATTTCATCCAATTGATCGCTCTAAGTCAGGGCTCTCATCTGAGTGCCTCAGATATGGTGCAGACCCTTACAGTGTAAGTGAGAAAGTAGACCATCAAGTTAATATAGATTCAAGTTCTGGGTGGTGGTCTGTCTCTAGTAGAGATGATCCTGTTGAAGATCCCTGGTTGATATATCCATCCCCTGATGTCTTGGGAACTGATATTGAGTTGGTGGCTGATCCTTCCCCAATCAGTGAGTCTGCTGAAGATGGGCAAAACCCGTTGGGCATCCAGGAACAGCAACATGAAGTAACAGAAAAACTGTTATCTGAAACAATGATTGATCTACTTTCACATCAGGATTTCGCTTCTACTGAAATATTAATCAATTGCTCAATTTGCACCATGCAAAGGATAGCTGTATTAGAAGATGGGAATCTGGTTGAGTTATTATTAGAACCAGTAAAAATTGACGTGCAATGTGATAGTGTTTATCTTGGGGTGGTTACAAAATTTGTTCCTAATATGGGCGGCGCATTTGTTAATATAGGGAGTTCCTGTTTTATGCACGTTCAGCATAATAGGGAACCATTCATATTTCCACCTTTCAATTGCAGTACAAAGGAAAAAGATGTAAATGGCTCCCCGTCGTCCATGCCTGAGAAGCATTTGGATTCTAGTCAGAGTGAACTAGCATCCTTAGACAACAATGATGCTTTCTTTGATGAAAATACTGAGGTTGACTTTGAAGAGGATGATTTTGAAGATCATGAAACTGAATACGACATGGATGTTGAGGAAACCCCGGAGAGAAATTTCACTAGTTGTGTGGTCAATGATAATGGAACTGGTGCGAATGCTGGGGATTCTGTCAATCAGTTGAATGGAGAAGTTGACCATGCAAAGGCTCAATCTCATGTTCGAGGTTGCAAAGGCACCAATAACTGTTGGATGGCTAAACAAGTGTGGGCTCAAGTTCGCAAAGGCACAAGGATAATAGTACAGGTGGTGAAAGAGGGATTAGGTAAAAAACGTCCCAAATTGACCCCATATCCAACGCTTACGAGCAGATTCTGGGTGAGAATAAGAGTTTTCTCGACCTATGCCTCTTTTGTAAAATGTATTTTTATATTAATCGGTTCTCAGCTATGAGGATGTTCAGATTCCCCCCCCCCCGAAAGTGTTTGACACTTCCCATTTGCTATAGATCCTGATCACTCGGTGCGATAGAGTTGCAGTGTCAGCGAAAATTTCCGGCATAGAACGTGCACGCTTGAAACGCAGAGCAAAATCTTTGCAGCCTCCTGGATTTGGTGTGATTGTGAGATCTGGTGCTGCTGGTCGTTCTATGGAAGAACTGCAGAAGGATTTGAATTGTTTGCTTTCTACTTGGAGAAATATCATAAAACATGCAAAATCTGCCTCACTTGCTGCAGATGAAGGTGTTGAAGGTGCTGTGCCTGTAATTTTGCACCGAGCAATGTGCCAAACATTATCTGTTGTCCAGAATTATTTCAATGACAAGGTTTGATCCTCCTGAAAGAAACTTTCGTCCTGTCTGTTCTGTTTCTTTCATAGAAGGATGGTTGTACTTTCTCTAGGAGGCCAGAATTTTTTGGCTATCATGGGGAATTCAAGGATTCAAAATGTGGTTTTGGTCGCGATACGGAAAAATCGCTGTAATGCGGACATTGCATGCCATGTCGCGGCAAAAATGCGGCTCGGCCAACTCAAAAACCTTTCTGATACTGCCATTTCGTTGCGGAGTGGCCACATTTTGAATCCATGAATTGGGGATATAGGCAGCAGCTGTCACAATGATGACGAGTGAATCGCTCATGCACGGTCTTCTATGATCTCTGCAGGTTAAGAGAATGGTAGTTGACTCCCCAAGAACGTACCATGAGGTTTCACACATACCCCTAAATATTTTATTCTGCTGTGGCTGCTATTTTTTTTTCTTGTTTCATTTTACCTTGTAGGGAATTGAGGAATGGTGGGTCCAGGTGGGAGGTTGGATGAGGACTATCCTAGAGTATGAGCACTGGTTAAAGATTTGCATTGAAAGTTTCAACTTGATCCTAATTCAGCTGCATATGCTGCTTCAACTGTTTATTCGAAAGGTCAATGGTCCTATTTGTTTGTCAGTGGAAGCTGAATTTGATCCAGTCTGACCCGACAGATTTCACCCATCTGAATTCACTCCTACAGATCAGATACGCCAAGAACTTGTATATGTAATCTCGATATTCTTATGGAGACAAACACGCATTAAGTCATATATGATGATCCTGTTGGTCCATGTTAGGCCATGAGCCTTTGCGTGCCTTTTCTGGCTGTAGGAGGTGTTTTTGTGTCTTCCAAACGTTTTCTCACGTTGTTACAAAATGCCATCGGCTTCTGACTTCTGGATTCTCTCTCTAGAAATTAGAGACCTCTCAAGCAAACCAATGAGACTTTGCAGCTATCTGTGCCCTGCTGAGACTATGTTCAAGGGAAGGGAGCCTGCAATATTTCTTTTTTTCCCCCTTTTGGTAACAGCATAATCCGATTTTTAGAAGCTAACTTTTGTAACTGGACATGTTTGGGAAGAAATTAATGATTCCTCGGTTATGATGCCATTCAGACAGCTTATAATCCTGATGAGTCCAGATATATTTTTGGGACTGTGCCTCCCTTATTATGTGTGTTCTTCTTTCCAGGTTACCAATTATCTGCAGGATATTGCTCCAGAACTGTGTGATAGGGTTGAGCTATACAGGAAAAAGATTCCCTTATTTGACGAGTTCAACATTGAGGAAGAGATCAACAATATTCTCAACGAAAGGTATTATTCTCAACAAAAGGCGAATATCTGATGGTCTGTTATGTCAAGGTTTAGTATTGTTTGCCGTCGTACATTGGGGGTGACTTTTTAATGCCCCATCGTTGGGTGAAAAGCATCTTTTAAAGGAAAAGTCTGGATTAGCAAGAGATCAGAGGTGGTATGTGAGAAAGAATTCCAAATTCCAGATTCTTTGAATGTAATATGTGATTCAGGAAAATTATGTTGTTCTCAATCTAAACCAGTTAAAGATTACATGTTTCTCATTTCTTCAAGCATTAGGCAAAAACAAGATTTGTGTTTTTGCGGACAGGGTTGCTCTGCCAAATGGAGGTTATTTGGTGATTGAGCAAACTGAAGCATTGGTCTCTATTGACGTGAACGGAGGGCATGGGATGTTTCGTAAAGGGTCCTCACAAGAGAAGGTTATCCTTGATGTCAACCTTTCAGCAGCAAAACAAGTACGTATTGAACGTGAACTTTTTTTTGGGTAGGTCTATATGCATTTGCGGTTGTACAATTCCAAAATGAGGAAAAGGCGAACAATGACTTTATTTAATTGGGTGTAAGCTTTAGCTGGACAGGGTTTCTGGAAGTGGTATGAGGGGCAAGGTTGAAACTGTTTTCACTTTCAATTTTGGAAACAGAAAAACCTCGTTGCACTTACATTTTGATACTGTTAGAAATTCTTCTGTTTCCAGGTATCATGCTTTCTGTATTTAGGACGTTGTGGGATTAGTCTTCAGCACTTTTCACTTACATTTTTGCACATAAATTTGATGCCAGAAATCAAAATTTCTGCAATAGTCGTGGTGCAGAAGATAATCTTTCTTGCATTGTGAACGGCACTTTCCAGCGAAAATAATTTGCTTTCCTTTTCAACTTTTGTTTCAAATATCATAGGAAACAAGACAGATTATATGTTTACAGGTCTTGCTGTTCAGAAAAGCTACTGACTACTAAATTGTTCTAGATTGCCAGGGAATTGCGACTCAGGGATATTGGTGGTATTATCGTAGTAGATTTTATTGACATGATGGATGAGAGTAAGTCAACTTCTCCACTGCTTCTTCACCCCCACTCCCTCCACCCTCTCCTTCACCCACCAAAAAAAAAAAAAAAAAAAAAAAAAGAGCATAGAAGTGTGTTGCATTTGATCTGCACCATAGATTTACAACGCACAGCTGAAACTACAACATTACTTGGACTCTCAGTTTTCACCTCAAGCACCGGAGTTGGATGCTTGATACTTGGGCATAGGTTAATTTACTAAATGTGCACAAAATTTGAAAACATTATAGAGTCCAACATAACCATGTGAGACACTTGACGCTCCAACAATGTTACAGTGGTAACCCAAGTCCAAGTTATCTTGGATGAAAGATGCGGCCCATAGGTTGTGGTCTTCTCAATTCTGATTGCTTTATTGTAACATGTTGGTAATTGCCTCGTGATTGGACCCAAGACCTCTTGATGGGTTTATTAATTTTTGAACGTTGGCAAGGATGAACCTCCACTAGCGCTCTATCTCAGTTACCACTGAAGGGTTAGAGCCTAGCAGACGAGGGATCGACCTAGGCCTACTAGCAAAACCCCCCCCCCCCAAAAAAAAAAACAAAAACCCAAAACACAAGTAAGAGTTATGCTTAGTTTGGTTGAACCTTGGCCTTTCTGTAAGGCATAACTCTACCAACTTGCTCACTCGGTTTTTTGTGGTTCTTTTAATGGACCACTGTTTAGTTTTCTTCCTTTAAAATGATCTGATTGTGGTTTTGAAGCCTTCTCCCACTGAAGATCCTTATTTCTGTATGGTTCAATGTCTGCAATTTTAAGCGCAGATATTCATGAGTGACCTGCAGAAGAAATTCTTCAGAAATTTCAAATTAATTCATACGAAATACAACACATAAGTATGCCTATTTCAAAATCTAAATTATGCTTATCTCCTCTTGTTGCATGCTTTTCTGTTTCTTTGGCACTGTCCTTCCTAGTGGATAAACGATTAGTTTATGAAGAAGTCAAGAAGGCTGTTGCAAGGGACCGTTCAATCGTCAATGTCTCGGAATTGTCAAAGAATGGACTGATGGAGATTATTAGGAAGAGGGTATGTTTTTGGATGTGAATTGCCTTATTATCTATACTACTACATGAAATGTGCTATTTCGGCCATGAATCCTGGAGTTCTGATGATACTAATTAACAATTCACCATTTAATACATGAATCTGGTGTCATATTGAATAGGTGCAGCCAAGTGTAACATTTATGATAAGTGAACCATGCACATGTTGTCATGGCACTGGGAGAGTTGCAGCTCTGGAGACTTCCTTCTCAAAAATAGAGCACGATATTTGCCGTTTGCTAGTAAGTAAAAGCTTTTCAGCTCCATCACCTCCCCCCCCCCCCCCTCTCGGGCCTCCTCCAAACAGGACTACCACTTTTTAAAATCATTTGAACACGAATTTTGATATTGCTATTTGTTATCTGTTCCTCTATCTTTTCGAAATGTTTAACATGGATCTTCCTAGAATGGGCTTTAGTCCACATACCCGATATAGCTACTTGGAAACCATTATCTTCGGAATTGTCTTCATCTGGATACTGCTTCTGATATTGCTATTGCATTCTCCTTTTCTGATTCTTTGAAAATTTGACATGGATCTTTCTGCAACAAGATCTGTGCTAGTATCTGCCTGGCTAATATGATTACTTTAGATAGGAGAGAGTAACAGAGGAGATGTTCAGTGAGAAAACAATTTTCAAAGAAATGGTGAGTAATACAGAAGGATGAATTGGTAATGCCAAAAGAATAGTGGTGGTAATAGTAGTAACTGTAGTCGAATTACTTTTCAATATTATTAGATTATTACTGTCGGTATTGTTATTTTGTTATTGTGTTCGCTACTGTCCCATTGTTTGACAATGTTCCATGTGCGTCTTTCGGGAGAGGCCTCTGTACTAGTCTTTAGTCTTCAGACGGACCATGGCTGAGCTTAATATTGTAGTAAGCAAAGCATTTAACAAAGGGTTGTGGATTCGACAAATGTATTTCTTTATTGAGTAGGAGTGTAAGGGAAGGCTGATTTCTGAAGTCGCTTATGTTTTCCACTTCTTCTGTAATACTTTGGAGTTAATTCATCCACTTTTCTTGTATCAGGCGACATTAGAACAGAAATCCGACCCCAAGAACCCCAAGTCCTGGCCTCGATTTTTACTGAGAGTTGATAGTTACATGAGTGACTACTTAACCTCAGGAAAGAAGACTCGACTAGCAACTTTGAGCAGGTCTCTGAAAGTTTGGATTCATCTGCAGGTATCACTAATTTATATCATCTGAACTAGCCAATTATGCTCAGTACTGAGGAAGCACCTTATCTCAGGAATCTTGTCAGTATTGTCATCCATGCACTCTTTGTTCTTGGCTTAATTTGCACATTCAAGGGATTCACCTTCCTAATCTGGAAGTGATTCTAGAACTGTTGTCAAGGACTAAGTGAAACAATTATTGGCTTTTGAATGCTTGTCACAGATGCTCAGATAGAGTGTAACCTCCAAGGTTGTTCACTTTATAATTGAAATAAAAGAGATTGACATGCCACTGCATCATCCCGTAACTGATGTTTTTATGAATTTTCACAATTGTTCTAGAGCAAGAGAGCTATTCTCCTTTGACAAGGCTTCCTTTGGTTATAGATGCCGAAATCTAGCTACTGAGACGCCTTAGCTTCAATCAAGCCGCTCCTTTTTTTCTTCTGTCTTAGGATTGCAATTCATGGATGAAGCTTAACTTATATTGCTGAGGCAAGTTTGAGTACTGTGTGGGTTAAGGTCTGGTTGTATAAAACGCTAGGCCTAATGTATACTCTCTAGTGTACCCTCTGAGCTCATTGACAATCTTGTTTTATTCCAAAAATAAAAACAGAAATAATTTATTCTAGTGTATTCAATGATTTATCTCACATCATATATAAACACAAGGGATTATCCTGGTTTTCCATTTTCTCTGAAAGTATGTCTGGCTGACACCGAGATTTTACATTTTCATTATATGGGGTTCACTGCTCAGTCTATTTGCCAGAGTTCCAGCCTACAGGGCTTCCAGGTAACTCGTACTGGGTTCTGCAGTTAGCTCTGGGTTTTTAACTGACTGTTGTCATGCATTGCCATGCTGTATGCTCCAGGTGGAAAGGACATTTACCAGGGGTGCATTTGAAGTAAAATTATTGGTATATGAGAAGGCAATTGATAACCAGCACGATCAAGGTGATGTTGCTGTGTCAGAACAGCAGGAAACGGAGACTTCAATGTTGACCTCAAGAGCTAAGTTGTTCCCTGTTAAAAAGTTGAAAGGTGCAAGAAAGTGATTTGGAATCGTTGAACATGATTGAAGAAAGGAGGGGGAGGGGGGAAAAGAGAGGCTGCCCCTCGCTAAAAGAGAATCCAGTATTGCTCCTACTGCAAGAGAGCTATGGACTTCTGTCAAAGTTATAGAGGCTGAGAATGGGAATATCTCAAATTTTACATTTGTTTGGAAGATACTCACAGATTTGCAGCGTTTACAAGCAAAGGGTGTGCTCTACGTTGTTAAGTCCTTGTAATTTTTCCATGAACCAAACAATAGTCGTAATTTTGGCCAATTAAAAGGCTATCAAGATTCTTGTTCTGGTCTCAAAGAATCTGTGACAGACTCAGTGCAAATGAAAATCTAGAGAAATTAACCAATATAACCAGAATCAATGAGCAAATTAATTACCAATGAAAGCCAAAATTATGGGTAAATTAAACACGTGATCGATGAGCAAACTCAAATAAAACCTGGATAATGTTCTGATTGAAGATTTGCAGTCTGCACAAAAATTCGAGGTCACCTCCAAAAAGGGTACACAATTAGGTATTTCGGAAAGTACAGATAATTCTCATTTGCCAATCACATGATAGCCGGACAACCTCTAAGACCTTTACAAAGTTGTGAAGTGAGTAACGAGGCAAAGGCTGAAAAACTGAGTCGTCCCCACATCAAAACTAACAACAGCGGCAGCATATAACGTCAGAAAACTTGAGTGGTCTGCTCTTCTCTTCAATTTCATGAGCTGTTGGCAAAGCTTCTAATTTGTTTATGCCGCTTGGAGCACAACAGAAGTTGTACAGATTCCTGCCAATGCCTTTGCTGAAAGGATATACTCGTTCCGGTATACCTCTGCCAATTCATTCCAGTAAGGGGTGCATTGAATATAGAGCACAAAGTCACAAATATACCCCGGGGGGGGGGGGGGGGGGGGGGGGGGGGAGGGAATGCAAAGCTGTTCCATTATCAATTGCATTATTTCAAACAGCGTAAAGAGAGATTAACCGACACCAGTAAATGTGAGCTAATCTTCAATGCATTGTGTTCTATGTAATCAAACACGAATTTGCCTTTTGTCAACACAACCTCGTAGACATGTCAGACCATCCCCTGCCCATGCTAAAGTGTTTTATGTCCTTACTAAAATACTTGTGCTTAAAGATACCGGTTGATGTCACTTGCATTGGGAAAAGAGCACAATGATCACCTCATTTGTCTAGTCCAACGCTTTTTTGGGAAGCCACCCATGAAAGTAGCAATCATTCATTTCTTTAGTGAGTACTGAGTACAAACTTCGTAGCAGGGCAGGCAATTTGGGATAAGGTTCAAAGAGCCCCACAAGGCATCCTAGATATTACACCCCCCCCCCCCCCCCAAAAAAAATCCCCCAAAACTGGACCATCCATGTTTTGCAGAGCTCTTAACAAATTGCAGTCACCATTATATTGTAGGTCAGAATGCCGATAAAACATGAAAATGAACACAGCTTAAGGTAAGAGTATACTGACCGCAAGTATGGGATGCGCCTACGTCTTACAAGCTCATATGTTGTTTGATTAGTCAAAGCAAGGTAACTGCAGAAATTCACATCCATGATAAGATTCTCCGAGCACCAATAAATGACAGAAACCTCAGTAGTAAAAACAAAAGAGAAAAGGAAAATGGATCTTATCGCTTTTTTTTTTGGGGGGGGGGGGTTGCTGTAACTTGTAAGTAAGCCAAGCCATCCAACTACCGATCATAAAGGGCCTCATCTAAGGAAATTTGTCCTGATGGGAGGGCAAAGGAAATTTGAACTGATGGGAAGGGCTTGGAAGAGTCCCAAATAGCCCTAGTAGGATTCAAACTTACCATATCCGATGCAAAGGTGAGTCTATACCACTAAGCCGCCACTTTGATAAGTACATAGATGTATTCCATGGAACAGTGTCTTAAAGCTCAAAGAACATCAGAAGATGGGCTGGAAGCCTTGCATAAAAGCCAAAACTATGACACATAAGAATATACTGCAGCATCATCTCAAACAGTTAGGGACCGTCCACATTCATGCTATGAATCATCCACTATCTCTGTATTTTCTTGCATACTAAGATATCAGGTGTTACTCGCTCAACCAATCTACACAGGATGCAGTCCCACGAACATCAACCTCAGTAGACGCCAGACATTTCAATAAGGAAACAATATTATAAAAGTTGGAAGCGAAAAAATATTTTGGCAGGATAATTTTCATTTTACAAGAATTAATAACATGCTGTTCCGATCTATGCCCTTCAAAAACTAACCAAAAGGTTTATTTTGGGAAAATCTGATGGACTGACTGCCAAACTGGAATCTTGTACTCAAGTAACAACATGGGAAGAATGACAAGAGCTAAAATGAATAATTGTATAAAATCAGCAAAAAATCAGAGAGAAAAAGAGAAAGAAGGGACCATACAAGGCAAACCAATCCAAGTAAAACTGTTATTTTTAATTATTGGTTGGGGATAACCTGTGTGCTTCACGAAGGGGAGGAGTTTCAAATGCAAGCATCCTTCTCTAATTTGCATCGTAGACAAGCAGGTTTTGGGACCCTATATTTAACATACACGGACTGCCAAATGTTTCAAACCAAAAGAAGCTAAGTATAGTTATTGAGACATGTCCTGTAGTCCACTATAATCTGAAGTTGAAAAACAAAAAAATAAAATGCCCAGATAGCCTCCTAATAAATCTCAGTCATCCAAAAAGTGGACAAAAGAAAGGAAAGTGAATCAAGGCAGTAAATGTTTACATGTTCTACCATTACCATATGTCACTATTGACTACAATCTACAAAAGAAGGGCACTAACCTGTGAAATAGAAGCAATAGAACAAGAAAGACCAAGGATATAGACAATGTAATGAGCAACAGTATCATGATCGCATCCATCCACCTGAGAGGAAAGATTTGACATTGCTTGTCAATCAGATTGCTAACACAATAAATCACTGCTATTATAAACTGACAAGCCCCTGCCCCATCTGCCACAGGAGAAGAAAGAGAACTTTGGTCCTTGTTCTCAGACAAAATAACCACCCTCTCGATAAGGCTAAACAGCACCTGCAATTTTCAAGGTGTTTAATACATAGATTCTTTAGCCCCCCCCCCCCCAAAAAAAAGCTCAAAAAGCTAAAGCTTTAATGCTGAAATGTGGAAACCAAACACTACTTGTCTGCTAATATGAAGCAAATAAAATGAAAAACATAGTCAATGTTACCATTGAGATGCCTATAAAAAAAGGTAATGGGAACATTACCAAGATCTTGAGATATTAGCTTTGAGATATGCAATATATAAAATGACGGTCCAAAGGCACAATGTTGTCTCTTCCAAGATGTACCACCTAAAAAGCAAATGAAACTTATGTTGAGAATTCAATAATTCAGAATTAAGAATCAAATTATTTTCACCATATATAATTATATTCACCTCATCTTACCCAAACCAGACCAATATGATAGAGTCCACTTAGGGCAGGGTGCAGAGAGGCCATATTCGTTGAACCCTAGAGTTGAAAGTATTTACTGCAAGTGCCTACTATTCCACAACTCCAGGATAAATGAAATACAGGATAATTTAGCGAGAAAACAACAGATTAAAATGACCAGCTAAAAGCACTTCTCTATAATGGTTTTTTCAACTGCATTGAATATTTTGTAAATTGTGCAACTTACCAAACTGTGACGAAGGAAACACCTTTTAAATTTTTTGCATTTTTGCCAAGGGTTTCATTCCGCTTTTTCTTTTTTGTTTTTGGGGGGGGGGGGGGGTTGTATTATCTCAGGTGGATAGAGTGAAACAGACAATCAAAATGAGCCCTATAGCTAGCGAGAGTTGAATAGTAAAGACATATACAACCTCATTTATGAGAGCAACATAGCAGTAACTCCAAGCAGCTAGTATGCTTTTTTAATTATTTGCCACTAAAGTACCATACCATTTAGAATGATTATCTCAATCATTATTACTAGTAACAGCATTACTTCTGATCCACAAGCAACAAGTATATATTCACATCCATTTATGCAACACTGCAACTCTACCTATTCATACAGCTCCAGATAAGACAGATAAATAATACTAGAATTTTGACTCACCAAAATCGACAGTGATTAGCCTGACCTATGCATGTTCCAAGCCAAACACAATGATGGTCAAATTGTAGAATGCACTTATCACAGTCATGGCAATGCTTTGCTCGAGGAGGCTGCAAAGATATCACACACAAATACACAACAATCAAATAAGCATATCAAGAAAAAAGAAGAAAATGCGGGAAAAAAGGAAAAAGCAGACAAGCTAGAAAGTACATAAGGCACTACCAAACGAAACTCTCTCTCTCTCTCTCTCTCTCTCTCTCTCTCTCTATACTAAACCATATGGTATAAGTCATGACAATAATGGAATTGATAATTGGTTACATTAGGTAATAAGATTTAGGGATTGCCAATTCAATGGCTTCCAAGCTAAACCCTATTTTCCAGCCTCATGTATCAAAGATGACCGAACTTCCCCCGACTCTAAATAAGGCTCATTTTTTTGGTTGTGGTGTTGGACTAAGGTCTTAGATCTCAGAGAGATGGCTTCGTAGATGTCATTCGGTTGCAATAGGTTATGTTTGGTGGTTGTGTTTTTTTCCCCGTATGTCGTGTTTGTATATAGGTAGTACAGTACATATATCTGAGAAGAGATATTGTTTGCCTAAATCTGTTTGTTAAGGTACAATACTTTCTTTTGCTATGTTATACCTATGTTTTACATAGTCACTGTCACTTTCTTTATTAGTATTTCTTAGTTCATCTTCTATTGCTTATCCTTAGTTTTTTTTATAAAATATTTTCATAAAATCCTTCTTTATGGGTATCTTAGAATTAATCTCTCTACAGGTAGGGAAACCCGTAGAAGTAAGGTTACCTACATCTCCTTAGGCCTAGCGAAAGCAGGACCCACACTTAGAGGTGTTGTTTTGCCACCCTTTGGGCTTGCATCCTCCCAAGTAAGTAGCCCTCTTTCATAAAGGGTGGAACAAAACCTTGACTGATGGAGGTCCATCCCCTAGCATGATCCATGGCCCACAAGGAAGCCCAAAGAGTCCAAGTTCCACGTCCAAAGTGCAAGAAATCAGCCTAGGAACACAAGAGAACTTTTTTGTCAAAACTGGAATTTCAGGCGTGCACAAACCCGGTTTTGTGCACCTAATTTCCTAACCTTCCCAAGGCTGAAATGGGGTTGCAGGAAGCCTAAGTTTAAGTTCAAGAAGTGCTCTTTCCATCAAGACCTCTTGCAAGTCATTTGGAGATCATTTGGTACCTCAAAACCTCAAGCCAAGTCAAACACTACATTCTGGCCAGAAACTGGACTGTCCGAATTTAAGGACTGTGTTGGTGGACTTTTTCTCCTCTATTTGGTTTGAAACTTTCATGGCTTGAAAGTACCTTAAAAATATTATCAAATGGCCATAAAAAAACTCAGCCAAATTACACACATATAGAGCTATTATCCACCAAAACATTGCACAAAACACCCCTTTACCCGGTACATGGCCAGCCGGTACAAGGAGAGATGATTGAGGTGATTTTTGCTCTAATCCATGCTTAGCCACTTGCAAGAGCTGTCCTAAGGAGTACCAATCTGCTGAGTGAAGCTTCCAAAGGCCCCTAAGTCGACACCTAAGCCTCAAGATCAGCAAAGATGAGGTGTCATGCCCGGGTTCAATCTAACCGGTTTTGTGTTGTTTGGATTTTGTGATTTCTACCTAGTTTAGCTCCTAAACTAGCTTAGCATAAGGTGCATCAGCTGAATGGAGGCTTCCTTTAGTCCCTAAAGTCGACACATCATCCTCTAGATGAGCATTGAAGAGTTGTCAAGTGGAGGATGCATCTACCCATTTATGCTTTGATTTGATCCTTGTAATTTTGCCTAGTTTAGCTTGTAGTGCAACCTAAGGCCTATGCTTGTACTTGAAAAGCTTGTATTAATACCCCCCAAGGCTTGGCCGGCCACACTCAAGCTTGTTTATTGAATGAAAGTTGAGCTTTGCTCCTTTGAATCCTCAAACTCTCTTCTAGCTTATCTCATCTTTTGGCCAAATTGAGTGGTGATCTAGTAAGAGTCTTGACTTCCTTCTTGGTGGTGTTTCTGTATCCAAGAGGTTGTTAAGGGCCCTAACATCAAACCTTGGTGGTGTTTCTGTATCCAAGGTAGGTGTTAGTTCCGGTTCTATCCTTCCCAGCTCAAGGTGAGTTTGTGAATTCAAAGTTGCCTTGTTGTTACCTCCCATTGCTTTCATCCCACCCTTGTTCCTATCCTCTTGGGTTTTCCTTGAGGATACATCATTGACTCTTACCTACCCTTAAAAAAGAAACAATTAGGCATGAAACAGTAACATTCTACAAGCAGGAAACAAGGTGTACAGACAAGTTAAAATGAAGTGAAAGGTCACAGCTTATACATAGGATCAGCTAGCTTAAAAAGTAGCTGAGAGTTAAGCATAAGACTGTAGAATCACAATCTAGTAGTGGTGCTTCTGCAGGATGAAATAAACACTACCCTGGCAAAGCCATAGAGGAGAATTTATCCTGCTAACTCAAAATTTGACAAGTGAAAATGATTTTAAATATTCTTTTAAAAAGAAAATAAAAAACCAAAGAAACCCAATGGGGAAGAATAACATGTTTCAAGCCAAAAAGTGTATCCGCAACAGAGGGACGGGCTTACTTGTTTAATTCCCTACCACAAATCTTATTCCAGTTGACAGCAACATTTTTGAACATGTGTTTATTTAGAGAAATGTATCAACAGCAAGAAGAAAGAAATGAAACCTACAAATTAAATTCTGTCATCAAATCAGAGCAACTAGTACCTAGCCTGCTATAACTAGTCATGTCATGATACCAATAGATAGTGGGCCAAAATTTGAAGGTGCATTTCACAGAATAGAATCAACACACAATAAGTGATACCTGTAAAACACTACAATATGTGCAAGTCCATTGTCTGCAAAAAAAAGCACATCAAACAAACAAAACAGACATCATCAGCTGCAAAGCAAATCGCAAATAAGATGACGCAGAAAAGTTCACTTCCGATAGGACAGGACAATCTATTCACAGTTCTAGCAGTGACAGCTTGAACAAAAAAAAAAAAAAGAGGCCACGAGGCTGTATAAGCAATACAATAAAATACGCACCGACTTTAGCATATACCGAACCATAGTGGACTCACATTTTTCCAATGAGTCCTCCACTTAATTAAATGTAGTTGTTGAGGCACACAATTGCCATATGGACACCAGAATAAGCTACAGACTCGCACAGGCTCTTATCACTAGAAAGACATCCAGCAGATGTCGGAAAGTAAAGATGGAACTATGGCTAAAGATGAGCCAGGGCATCGTGTAAAGCGGACCATGTATCATGCTACTAACAAATGCAAATACTTTTGTACAATTTTGCCAAGCATCAGTGACGTCATTACAATCAGATAATCAACCCAGTCACAGTTAGATTTTTCCCATTCTTTGGAAGTATCTGTGACTGCTGAAGCTACATTCACAAGCCCAATTTTGACAGGGCAACCCTCTCTTATGCTACCGAAGCCAATTAACTAAAACACCAAATTCATGTTATGCAACATATTTGATCTTCCAAATGCAGACAGGTAAAATAGACCAAAGAGAAACAAGGGAAAAATAAAATAGACTCCTGAGACACAAGGACAACAAAGCATTGGTTAGTATGAAACATCACAAGGATCATAAATCTCAATATCATTAAGTTTTTCTTAAGTGGAGTTCACAAGAAATTATCAAGTGACACTTGAAGAAACACATACCTCATGGAGGATCCAGGTGGATACATCTCCATCACAAGCTTGGTCCAAGATGTCGCACTACTTGCACTCGGGTTTCGATCGATAGTAACGACTATTCCCCCACTTTTGTATGTAGCAGGCTGTCTTTGCTTGACCATCATAAGCAAAGAATTAAGATAAAGTAACCAGTGGAAAGCCAAAGTTTATATGAAAAGAAAGTTCCGGCTTAATCCGCTAACATAAAATACCTTCAGTGGAGGTCGCATAAACACTTGTTACTAAATAATAAGACTTACTTTGAATTTGCAGGAGGTGCCCTAAGTAAGGAATCCCTTTCATTAACGGCCCTCATTGCATCAATTACATAACTAATAAAATAGATAAAGAAGGAAATTTTATGTTAGATTCCATATGAAGCAAATTAACAGAGCAACAGAACAACATCAGTAGAGATGACTACCCTGGAGATGAACCAGCAGTGACGAAATACTGCACCAAGGTTGCAACGTAAAGAAACAAATAGAGTCCGATATACCTGGGGAAAAAAAATACAGTGACGACAGATGCGCCAAGGATATCATGAATCTAGAAATCTTTCAACAAGAAATCAAGCAAGTCATGCATCTCTGCTAGCTCTGCTCAAGGTACTTCAAGACAGGCAATGTCATCACAATGATGACTCCAAAGAACACCAGTTGATCAAACCCCTTTTTCAGCTTCCTTTCCTTCCTTTGTTTTCCTCAGAAGGACCCAATATTGGCAGTTTCTTAAACGTAAAACTCACAAACTAAAATGCCACCAGAATTTCAATGTCTTAAAAAGTGGACCTTGATTATCTTCCTCGGAAAATGAATCACTAGAAACTTCTTCAAATTCATGGAAAATTCAACATTGACCTGAAAGCTTGAAGCTTTGAAAGTCCAAACATCATCTCAAAACAAATATGCTGTTTGTGAGGAGCTATTCATCAAGCCCATTAACAGCTGGATACCCACTTCAATTCACATTCAAATTTGGTTTCTTCCAACATATCTCTCTCAGTTACACTAAAGTCCAGAAAATTAGGGCTTTTCCTTTTCCCAATTTGACTTGATATCGGGTACCCCACAAAGCAAAAAAAAGCCCACCACACCCCGACTCGCCATCCCCCACCAAAAAGACGAAGTTTCATAGGACAAACACTTGGAATTGAAAAGGTATAGACAGAAAATAGAGAAGTACCAAGGGACCCTCTTAGCTGTTCGAACGAGATTATCTGAATCAAGAAGAAAGAGAACTCCCACATAGATTAAGTGTATCATCACCAAAGCCACCTTCAAGCATAGTGACGATCGCCGAGCTAAGAACAAGAGAGAAAGAAGTCAACTTTCTGGGGTTAGATTGCACAAAAATGATGGAGAAGAAGAAGAAGAGAAGAACCTGGATCGGATAGACATGGGAACCAATTTAAGCAACGGTCGGAAACTCGATCCCGTAATTCTTGGCAGAGCCCGACTACCATTGTCATTACAGAGGAAGAATTTGCCGCATCACAATTGGGTTTTTTTGAAATCAATTGCAGAAATTGAGAGTACCCACAAACTCTTATTGATTTTGAGGGGACATTCAAGTGTTTGTGAGGAGGTACAGAATTTGGCTCAAGAGAAAGAACAGTGGCAGCTCGAACAAGGAAGATTGATTTCTGGAAGTGAGAGAGGGGCACACAGAGAAAGACAGACGGATGTGAGAGAGTGAGAGAGAGAGAGAGAGAGGCTGAAGCGCTTTCGTTTACTGTTAGTGGGGAACTTAGGAAGCTCAGCTTGGGCTGGGCCCAGCGCATAATTCGGCGTTAACACAAACACTCGTGTTTTTCGTTTGCCAAATTATTTTCAAGTGGATTCACCTAATAAGCTATGTAACTGCTTATCACCAGATTGAGTACCAGCCATGATTTTCGCATATTTGAGAGAGGCTACATCATTAGATCTTCTCCCAAAATCAACTGCGTGCACCCATAAATTTGTAAATTTTACCAAATTCTTGTTCCAGCCATGAGATAGATAGAATGCTAATGATTTCAATTCAAGTTTTATAAAACTGATAGAAATTAAAATTCCTCCACACAATATAAGTTCTCATAGTCACTTTACAGAGTCTATTTGCAATCCTCTTGTACTCAAAAATAATTATGAAAACAAATTTACCTATATATATGTGGAATTGACAAACATAGGCAAATTCTATTTAAAAAAAAAGATTTCATTGACTTGCCCTCCAATGATACATTAGATTCACAAATGATATTTCTTTTCACCATTTTACATTATCCTCGATGATCAAACCTCAAACATCCTCCATAGATTTTCCAAATATGCTTAAATTAGTCACTTTGTCATTTGCTAACTTAATTGTTTGATCTCCCAATTCATTCACTGTTCTTCTCGGGATATGATATTGTTGTACTTCTTGATTTCTAATTCATGTCCTTTTGAAATTTGTTACATTAATAGCTATCTCCACTCCATTAATAAATTGTCCATCCATAAACCTCAAACCATCTAGAGTTTGATTTTTGTTCTAAAATCTCATAAGCCAAAACCTCCAATAATTCTCTTAACAAGTCTCCTTATAAACGTCAACAACCTTCCAAAATTGTAATTGTTATTTAATTTATTTACTCTTTTTGACATTTATTATGACTTAAACTAAGGTCTTCTTGCAAACGTCAACTACCTTCCAAAATTCTATTTTGTTGAATGCTTTTACTCTTTTTGGCATAATAAATAAAAAGCCTGTTATCTAATATAACATACTATTCATGTAAGGCTATAAGTTTCTAATTGAGATGAAAAATGGGAAAATTTTTTTTTTTACTCCAAATAGATACCAGATTATGTAGAATTATTATACTACTAATGGCAACCAAATTATCTATTAAATACTAAAGCCCATTGTTTTTTGCAATAAAGAAGACATATTGATAATTAGTTCTATAAAAAATGAGTGATTATTTTTGGAGGTACAAAGATCAATTTGGATGGGACTCGAACCCAAATTTTTGTTAAGAACTTCCAAACACTTTATGAACTATGCTAGGTAGAATCCACACTTAAAAAAAGGGCAATAACTTCCAAAAATTTTATGAGAAAATCAGTTGTAGTCCACCTATCTCACCCTTCCTCGCACAAAATATTGTTATCGTCTCTTGGATAAATTCCATTCTGGATCTCAACGTTAGGGTCAATAATTCTCTAAACTCACAAACTTTAGAACCGATTTTTGGGTCCATCCGACTTTGGGGCAAACAATTTCTGGAACCAAACTTGAGCAAACTAACTCTTTGAATTATAAATAGTATGCTAATTTTTGATATTTGCATTTTTAACCTCAATCCAACTTACTTTCGAAAATTTTAATTTTATGCATGTGTAATTTTCCTCCTAAGTACTACTCGATGCCTTCTTTTAATTTGTATCAGAGTCACGTGACCAAAAGTAATTAAGATGTTTAAGCTAAGTAATGATTAATTAAGCTAATTACCTATGTTTAATGCTTGAATCATCACCTACTCGCCCTGCTCATAATTATTCATATATTGTTCATTCACTAGAAGAAACCACTTCAGTAGCACCTCAATTAAAGTATATCATTAATATAGTTTTAGAATTAAAAGTCGAGTTAGCAAAAATTAAGACTGAAGTTGAGGAGATTACGAAGCAATTGTTTGTAATCCATCTTTCTTTAGTTAACGAATAAGACATAGTGGAAAATGTACTTTAAGTATTAGTACTCCATTTCAGCATAAATATCCTTTTCAAAACCAAAAAAAAAAAAAAAAATCTTTGCGTGATATAAAAACTCAAAAAGAAGCATGAGAAAAATCAGCTGAAAATCATCTAAAAAGGCAGAGAAAAGTAAAAGAGGATGGAGTATAAGTAGTTTAATCTTGAAGAAGTACATAATATGTTTGATAAAGAACAAAATCCGAAAGAATTAAACAAAATTATGGGCGCAATAGTTGATAAACAAGATGTATTATCCAATGATAATGAATAGACAAATAGTGTCCAGTTAGAAGACTAAGTACATCAGCAATATAAACCTAATTAAACTAGAAAATCTTAATATTGTGCCTTTAGAAGAAGTTAGACGAAAACTGGATAAAAAATATAAAAAAATAGTATTTGACAATGAAATCAATGAGATTGAAGAAGAACTTAACATAGATGAAATCGAGTCCAATCTCATTAATAATATTATTCCTACATTTGAAGCCTTCCAGAAGAAATATCCACTTTATGAGACCTAGGTACATTCTAGCAAGGCTTACAACTAACTTTTCCTTTGAATTATCCCAAGAAAAACTACGTCCTTTGAAGACATTATCCTTATCCCAATTAGCTAAATAGGATACATCTTAAATATCGACAGAACTCGTAATAGAGAAGAAATATTTGAGCATTGGAAAAGAGGCACGAATAGTGTCTTCAACTTAAATACTACATGGGCTGCTAGAAATTTCTTAAATTATATTGAACATAGTTTTTCGTACACTGTAGCTAACTGACATGATTGATTAAATGAGGATGGTAAATATACACTAAGAATGATGAAAATACCAGCTATAATATTTAAAAATTTATATAAGCAAATTAAAATTGAATTTATCGGACCTAAACTTAATTCCAAGAAAAAGTTAGAAAATGGCAAAGAAGATTAATAAGATAGAGCTTTGGGATATAAGATATCTGAAAAATTATATTACTGAATTTAGTCGGGCGCTGTTTGGAAACAGTTGTTAGCTGTTAGCTATTTGTATTAATTATTAGTTGTTAGCTATTTGAATTAGCTGTTTGCATTAGCTGTTTGAATTTGCTGTTTACAAAAGAAGTGTTTGGTAAAATTAGCTGTTTTTAAAAAAATATTTAGTAAAATTTCATTTGTGCCCTCATCTCTAATTTTTTTAATTAAAAATAATTTATTCATTTACTAGTTATCTTATTTTCTTTCCAAAAAGAATTAAATTGATGTCATACATACAAAGTAACTTTATTGATAAAACCTATTTGTTACTAGTTGTACATAATTTGTATTCTTATTAATTTTTTTCTTTTCAACTTGTGTATATCGTAAAATATTATTTTGTTATTTGCTACATATTTATTATTATGAATTGAAATTTATATATTCGAATGATTTAATCTTGGATAGATTAAATTTAAATAATATACAATATCAAATATCACTACAAAAGGCTAATGGCATATAGTATAATTTTTTCAAACTCTAGGGTAGTTATGTCATTTTCACAAACAGCTATTCTCAAAAGTCTAATGAAAATAGCCTTTTGAAAAAGAGTTTTTTGAGTCCAAAGAGCTCTTCCACCAAACATCAATTTAGTTGTTTTGACTAGTTAAAATAGCTAAACCCTCTAAAAAGTCTTTCTTCAAAAAGCTCTTACAACCAAACACCCCATGAATATTATTATAAAGTCGGGCATAATTATACCAACCTTGGTATGTTTTATGACAAATTACCATATCTAATCAATTCTATAATCAATGAAAAATACATTACATGGCTTGAGAAAGCTGATATCATTGATACCCTTGGGACAAGAATCTTAAAACGAGTCAATGATCAACGTCTTGATCTCTAAAAGTAAAAGAAACTAAAGAAGTAGTGTCTTACTTTTTGGGATTCTCCTCACCAATAGGGGAAGGAGATTGAAAGGAGAAGAAAAAGAAAATTTTATAAGAAAAAGAGCTTTAACAAGCAAAGGGGATGAATATGAAGAAAGTAATTATGAAGAAACTAGTCACATGATGGAAAGTAGTTTAATTAGTCTTGGTGATTTTCAAGGAGAAGAGTTTGTTATAGATAATGAGAATGAAGAAGTCAAAGAAGATTGGGTCCTTTCTGTAATTCAGAAAGATATGATCTATAAAAATTCATCTTTCAATTAAAGAGCAAGTATGTATGTGAAATGGTGGAAGAAGATTTAAAGATAAAAGATTGTGAGTATGATGTGGGAGAAGCTACTCTTATTAATTGGGAAAACATCCTTAAGCATAATAAACATAGAAAAGTATAGGTATATCCATATTAGAGGTGTCTAAGTTCAAATTACTTTATTACAATACTATGGCGAAGATATTGACCTGTATGTTATGCTCCGTGATATCAGGCATACCAAATTCAACTAGGGTTGTTCATCGGTCCAGGATGGGGCCGAACTGGCCTATACCGAAAACTGATTAAGATGAATTTCGTGGATCAAGGATCGGACCAGTCAGAAGTCGGCCCGGATTGGATCGGACCGAGGAGAACCTAGACCGGACCGATATCGGACCAACTTGGACCGAGTCTCCAAGGCCTAAAATAAATTGAAATAAATCATATAAATGAAAAATGGGATGTTGTTCACTTTAAATAATGAGCTACTACTAATTACTTGTACTTATAATAAGCTTGAATAGTTTAACCCACAATAATGAAAGGAAACTCAAATAGCCTTGAGTCCACACCAAAATACAAATCGACCGCAACTTCCAAATTAAAAAATTTAATACAACCAACTAAACTTACGCTGAGCACATAACCAAAGTTTCAAATGTTCAACAACATGTTCTTTTCTTAAAGCGACACAATCTTCAAACCAATGCGATTCCCAAACTTGAAAGCAATGTCTTCGACTTGGAGACGGATTTACTTCTAACAATTTGCTATTCTCTCAAATATTCAACTAATTGTTTAAGTCGTATATGAAATAAACAAAAGATGGAGTTAATAAACATAATGAAAATAATATAATGTAAAATAAAACACAATAAAAAGGATTAAAATTAGCTCAATATTAAATGTTCAAAGTATCACCGACATCAATAACATTATCCTCAGTTTACCAAGATCTAAAATAAACACAATAAAAAAACAAAAATTAAAAGTTAGAACATGTAAATATGTAATCATATAAAATAAATAAACAAAATTTAAAAAGGAAAGTTACCCTTATCAAGGTCCTGTAATTCATCGAAATAGTCATCCATATCTAATCTACTACTTGGCCTAAGCTAATCTTGTGCACATATAAGAGCTTCGATGATCTGTTCACAATCAAATCGAACAAATTCATTAGTCAACAAAGGACAAATACGTTACAAGATTATAATACAATACAAAGAATGAAAGAAATATACTAATTAAATTAACTACCTTTGGAGTTAAAGAAGTTGTAAATGAGTCAAGCAAATGTCCCCTGCACTGAATGTTGATTCCGATGCAACCGTAGAAATAGGCACGACCAATACATCACGAGCAATACGGGCAATCACGTGACATTGAGGACCATATACTTTCCACTATCCCAACACATCATCCCCTCCTTCATCCTCTTCAAGTCCCTCATTTAGGTTTTTTTGTAACTTTGTCTTAATGATGCTTCTTCCTCCATCTTGCCCCTTTAACTTCTTTCTTAATTGTTATGCATAAAAGGCCGTTCCACTGGATGCATTACCCTTCTCAACTTCAGGTTGTGACCCACTACTTTACCCACTTTGAGGAGTCAATGGCTTGTACAATTGTCAATACTCATCAAACAAAACTTCTAATTTCTCTCTCACTTTCAAAACTGTAGCACTACATTGTACTTCACCAAACAAATCACAAATAGAAACCTCAAGGCCTGCTAACTTGTACCTAGGATCAAAGATAGGAGTAATATACACCAAAGGGTTCATTTTCTCAGGTGTACTATAGTACTTATCATATTTCATCCTCATCATATTGGCCATTTCTTTAAAGTTTATGACTCTAGAACCAAGCTCCTCAGTTTCATTACTTTCTTCATCGTTAGCATCAATGGTCTTAACAACTTGTTCCAAGTGTTTTAACATAGTATGAATAGCCACAATCTTAAAGAAAAGCAAGTTGGATGTCACATATGAAGCACCAGATAAACGCAAAGTCACATTATAAAAATCTCCAAAAAAAACTAACAAGTGTTTAACCTGTTTCCAATCATTAGAGTTAGGAAGTTTATCTGCATCATCATCTTTGCCAACTGCACATTATAATAAGGGTCTCTTTTACTATACTTTGTGATGCATGCTCATACACTAAAGCAGTTTTAAGCATATTATAAGTGGAGTTCCATCTAGTGGGAAAATCAACAGACAAAGAAGCCTTGCTCTCAATTTTTTTCTATAACTGCACATTCTTGAAATCTTTGCAACCGACTAGAAGATTGCCTAATAAACTTCACAGTAGCTCGAACACGTTTAACTGACTTTCCAAAAACCTCCAACCCATCCTATACAACCAAATTAAGTACGTGAGCAACACATCTAACATGTAAGAATTCCCTACCAAAGAAAAGATAATGACCATGTCGTTTAAATTCACCAATAAGGGACAAGTAGTGCTATTGCTCATAACATTATCAATAGTAATAGTGTATAATTTAGATACTAAACCCCAATCCTCTAAACACTTTCTAGGAACAAGAGCATTACGACCGGAAATGGTATAAAAATTCAATATTTTCTTATGCAATTTCCAATCATTATTAATAAAATGGGCAGTTATAACCATATAGTTAATCCTCTGAAGTGAAGTCCATGTGTTTGTTGTCACACACACCCTTTGACATAAATATGTAAGATATTCTTTCAATTTCACAATTTCATCCACATATATGTGATAAATGTCGCTTGCAATAGTAATGTATGAAGGCATATTAAGTGAAGGACAACAAACAAAAATTATTAGCATACATTCCATATTTTCAACAAACCTAAAGGGCAACTCATTAATTATGATCATTTTGGCTTTAGACTTCCTTCCCTCATGAGGATTCAATACCCATGCCTTCAATTTAACTTCTCCTTCATTGTTTTGATCCTTTTCAAATACCAATTGAGTTTGTGTCTGTCTGTTTTGATTTTTAGGATTTTTCGGGCGCTATGGAAAATAATTTTTCAAGTTCTTTGTTCCATTCTTAGTAGAGTCGGCCTTACATATTATATCACAATACTTACACTTATCGGCCACTCTTTTGTCATTCTCTTTGATCACTTCGAAATGTTCCCAACACTCTTCCCTTTTAGTAAACTTTCTAACTACTTGTTTCCCCTTGCTCTGGGTTTTTGTTACTCTTTCATTTTCCTCTTCCTCATGTTCGTTCAATAGGGTCATTTTACTGGTGCTCACTTGGAATATTAGTATTCATATCAACCAATTCTTCCATTGCCGAACTACTTCGCTTTTTGGATTTGGAGCTTGACCTCTAGCATTGACAAGCAATTATAGAAAATATATATAATAAGTAGCTAAAATATATATAGATCAAGTTACTTTAAAAATAAAACATAAAACTTACATTTCGAGAACAAGCCGTAATGGACCCCATGATGACTAATCAAATTAGAATTCGAGCTTAAATATTACACCTGAAAAAGTAAAGGCTCATTTTGAACACTCATACACACTTGGCCAACTCCTCAACATTTTTGTTTTATATTTTGTTTTATGTAGAGTGCGAGATATTCTTTTTTCTTTTTCTATTTTTTGGGGAGGGGGTTGGGGGTAGGGATGACAGTGGATCCTGGATCTGACCTAGACCCATCGGACCCAACCCAATTTAGAGGGTCTGGGTCCAATGAAATAAGGCCCGACGGGTCTTAAGCAGGTCTGGGTCCAAGGGATGTGGGGCGAGTCTGGGTCTAGGTCTGAAGAATTCAGACCCGGACACAACTCAAGACCTGTTTAAGACCCATTAATCTTTTTGAAAAAAATGTGACAAAGATAATTGATTAAAGTAACTCTAAATTAATGAACCCTAAAGCCACTGTGCTCTCTGCAGGTCATAAACGAAAAACTATTTTGTTACGCTCGTTTAAAATTTGATGGACTATGTCTTTGTGGTTTGTATTAAAATATTATTTTTAGTGTGTAAAACGTAAGTAAGAACACTTAACTATGGTACGTGTTGCTGGAATGCTATTTTATTAAATATCATGCCTTTTGAATTTAATTATTTGTCTTCATAATGTGTTAATTGGTGTTGGGATGTGGAAAAAATAATATTTAATGTGAAAAACAGTTACGATCTATTTAGAACCCATGGACCTGCCAGACCCACAGGGTCTGGGTCCGGGTCCTATCTTTTTGGACCCAATGGGTCTGGGGCGGGTTTGGATTTAGGTTCAAGAAATTTAAATGGGTCTGGGTGCAGATGGACCCAACCTAGACCTGACCCATTGCCACCTCTAGTTGGCGGTGCTAGCCTAATAGTCTAATGTTATCATCAAGAAAAAAAAAAAAATTGCATTCAACCCACTAGTCTTCAAAATTTAGTAGTACCAACTAATGAAGCATGTACTAATTACTATTCATTCGAGAGTTCTTTTTAAAACATCATTTTTCTACGGATTGTTGGAGCAAGATAATTCTTTTTCTAGCAAAACTTCTACCATATGTTATAAGATTTTCTACATTTCTAAAACACGTATGAACCTGAAAACAAAGCCACACTCTATTCTGATATTAGAATACTAATACAGTCCAAAATCGTCAACGAAAATACCCAACAAACTCTCATCAACTAAAACTCCCCACACCCTGCATTAGATACCTATTACTGATCATGTATTTTGATAATTAAGCAAAGCAATCACATATTCGATGACAATAATTTTATTAAGGCGATGATAATTTTGTTTGAATCAATAAACATGCTGAAATACCAAGACGACAACAGGTCGGTAACTTTTATATTTATTGATAAACGTTAAGTAAAGACTAAAGGGTATGTTATACAGTCAGTAATCGTTGTTTTGATTCACAGATTCATAACCATAGCATTTATCAGTTTTTCAAACAAGGAGCATGAGCATCAATACATAATTGTCTTGATGAAAATAACCACTACCAATTTACTATGAAATCCAGGCACTTAGGCAAGAAGATCGAGAGATGGAATGTCTGATTGAGCACCGACGACTGGCCGCCTGGCGAAGGATCGGCGAGCGACTGCAGGGAGGGAGGGTTGTGCACCGGCGGCATGCAAACCAGACAGGCTGGCAGGCGATGAGTCATGAGAGGGTGGAAGAGTTGGGTAGAGGCTGCGCTGATGCAAGACTGTGCATGAAGTTGTGACTTGTGAACCGTGAACGTGAAAAGTAAAGACAGGCAGACAACAGCGCTGCTGAGGGGTCAGGGAAGGGGAAGGCGCGAGTTACTCAAACACAAACACAAAAAGAAAAAGCCCAGCCCAAATGAAAAAAACTCTACAATCTTCGATCCATCGGTCCCCTTGTCTAAACCGAGACCGAACTGAAGATCGATGTGGACAATGTATAGGACCATAGTCCAGACCGAATACACTCGGTTCACTCCCGTCCGGACCAGTCCACACCAGTTTTCAGGTCGATCCCAGTCAAGACCGAATAATGAACAGTCCTAAATTTAATAATCAAATTATCATATGGATTAAGGCTAATTTATGTAATGAAGCAGTAAGATTCAATTGTTGACCTAAATATTATGTAAGTCTAAAAAATAAATTTGCTAAAAATTTCCTATCTCTTAAGATAAAAATAGTTGGGATGGATATGAAAAGAGGTGGTTATCCACAAAGGATATTTTGGAAAATAATCTATAAATTAGATAATACCATAGAACCAAGGACTAAAATAACAATGATAGAGGTAGCAAAATTTAAAAGTCCTACTCCTATACAAAAAATACAAAGGATAAACTCCAATCCTCAGGAAATCAATAATGAAAATGTAATAAAAATTGATGAAAATGGTAAAATTACGATTAAATTCCAATTATTAAGAAGCATGAGTACAAGATCAAAATGGGGAGAAGGGTCTTTATCAGCTAAAGAAGAGCTTCAAGAAGAGGATATCATAAGTATGACCATTAAAAGAGTAGAATGAGTTTTGAACCTGTAAGATCCAATGTAGATCGAAGTATGAGGTTAGATAAGAAAGTCATTAGGTAAAAAACAAGAATCGGTAGTGAGCCAATCTATGAGGATGAATTAGTCAAAGATAGGACTGTGGAAATATGCTATAAAGTCACAATACAAACCCTAATAGCATCTATATTCTAATAAATGTATACTTAGAGGGATATAATAGATATGAATTGTATGTCTTTATTGATAATGTTATATATAATAGATATGAATTGTGTGTCTACATCGATAATGTTATTCTGTCTATTCTAGAAAAGATCGTTATTTTCAGAATTTATGTGGAAAACCAAGAATCATTTATAAGTAAGGATAATTGATAACAATATTATGAGCCATAATGATGCCACAGAACCCATAGAAATAGGAGAAGTCCAATGCATTATACCAGTTTTATAGGCTACTAATCAATCCTCTTATGATATGAGTGTTGGAAATAATTTTTATAGGCAATATGATAAAGCCGCAAGTGTACAGTGGCATTGTAGCAAATCAAGATCGATCCTACAGACACTAGGTCAAGCTACTGGGCTATGTTCCCTCAAGATAGACTAAGCAAATTAAAAATTTGAGATTGAAATTAAACTAAACTACTATCTAATCTAATGGATAAATATTCAAGGAATTAAATCAACCAAGCAATTACTTGGTTCATGAATAGATCAATCACTTTCTCTTTAATTAGGAAATTTCAAGACCAACAATTGAGGTATCACAACCCTCATTCAAGGAATAGTGAAATACCCAAATCAAATCACTCATCAATTCTCATGGATTCTCAATTAGTTTAGGTTCATTAGGCACATGATTATCATTTTAGGTATCTCGATTGGTAATTCTTTCTCAAGACGTCACATAATCAAGCCAAATCAAGTGTTTTCGACATCAGATTTCACCTTTCAGTACTTCATCCTATATCTAATACAAGCAAGAAGGCAATTAAACTTCTTACAAGCAACTCAAATTTCAAACTTGATAAAATGAACCCAACAATTCAATAACGAACCAAATAATTAATTGAAGAACACAGACAATCACAAGTTCAACATCAACCTCAAGATTTAAAACTACAAATTAACATGAGTTACATAATCTAATATATCAAACTAGAAAGAAATAAATCTAATGGAGAAAAAAGAAGAGAAGGGAAAGAATTGTTAAGCCAGAACGCATGCTTGAATTCATCAATTGCAAATCCAATCCTGCTTCCTTGCAAATCTCTCTCTTCTACTTGCTCTCCCTCACTTTAAAAATTAGAGTCTAATTCCTATCTAGATGGTGGAATGGATACGGGGTTGAATGAAACCAATAAAACATGGCTTTCATCACTGAAATCAAGTCTGCAAAACCATCTAAACGCTTAGAACACAAAAAGCTACGAAGAAATCTAGTATACTGGGGGAACAGAGCTCACCACGGACCATGGGCACCACCACGGTCAGACCGTGGTGGACTCTGGTTCTGATACTCAATTAATTTTTATCTCAGTGCTTCTCCTGGATCCTTTTGGACTATGGTCCTCAACATGGTTGGTCTGTGTTACTTGTCTTTGGGCCTCTTTTATTATCTTATTTGATCCATAAGACCTCAAAATCTTCATTGTACTATCATGCTTTAGTTTCATAAGATCAAAATCTGCAAATACTCTCAAAACAAGCAGAATCAAGCATAATAGAAGAAATAAAGGCATGAATCATACAATTAAGCATATTAATTCCCTAAGATGACTACCAAAAACTTATAAAATTCTATGCAGATATGACATTCATCACTCTCCCATGCTTAAACTTTTACTTGTCCTCAAGCAAACACTAGATAAAACCAACAAGGGGAGATGTATCTAGGACTCAAAAAAGGTTTATACCCCCTCAAACTAGGCAACTCATAGCACATAACAAGCATGAATATTAATCAAAGACAACCCTAAATAGTGCACAATACATTTCAAAATCAAGAGAAGGTGAATGTTTTCAAAAAAGTATGAGACCGTAAGCCAGATATCAAACTTGATCACCCCCAAAGAATCACAAAGCACATAATGCAAATATAAGGAATTGTAGAGCTAAATAGACTGGTGAAACTTCACTTTTAGGAAAATGTAGATCACTCTCAGTCATCTGTTTAAATTATAGTTTAGGTTCACTCAAAACTCATTCCAAAGATGCAAACTACCATATACTTGCCAGGACTCTCAAATTTTCCACCACTAAAAATGCAATATGCACAGAACAATCAAGAGGACTTTACATGAGTTGTAGTGTGGGTTAGAAGGCTTAAAGAAAAGGAGTAGACTAATAAATTTGGACAATGTGGAGCTCGGTAGTCAAACGACTATTGAGCGACCTACAAGACACCAAGAAATTGTGAAGTTTACCAACACTCCAAACCTCAAGAATGCAATGAACATACGTCAATGAATCATACAGGAAATGAGTTGACGAGTAAGGAACGTAAGCTATTTACATATCCAGTGCCAATAAGTTGTTCATTCTTTGTTTTTTGTTTGTTTTCTTGATGTCGTCTTTTTTTTTTTCAACATAATTTTTTTCTTCCTCTTTTTTTTTTCCTTATTTTCTTGGGGAGGATGAAATAGAATTCAACTATGAAAGGCATAGGACCATCAATTGTCCACTCACAGCTTAATACATAGTGCAACCTATATCAACACAAATAGAACACTGTAAATCTATAATACCATCACCCCCTCATCAAGCCAACATACCAAGCAACCATAACCTCAATTGGCCCCATAAGGTTCCCAAATAAACTTGAAGTGATACTTCATAGAATTGGCTAAAGGATAGGAATGAGTACGGCCAAGGGCTAAAATGGAAGGGATCACAACAAGAAAAGGGTCACAACCTCAACGGGGCTAGCAAATGGATTAACATATAACTCTAGGGTAGGTTATTTAGTTATGTGGCTAAAATAACTAGAGAAAAAAAATTCCCCTATCATATCATCCAATATGCACAAGCTAACGTGGTTTTGAACAAGATTCTATGCAAGTTCTAGATATGCAAATTAGAAGAGCCACACCGTGAAAGAACATGAGACTAAATATAATGAATTAGTCCAACGAAGGCTCAAAGTCTCATGGGATATCTACCAAAGTCTCAATTAGCTCATAAAATGACTATTATGCACCAACACTAGTGCTAAGGGCTCAAAGGGGACAACATAGTTCTCAATCAAGACAAGGGTTAAAAGAAGAAATATTCACAAAACCTTCAAACATTTTCATCAAAAGGGATTACACATCAAAACTTACTCAAAACTCATATAAACTAATGTGTCTAGCAAAGCATCATTAGAGAGCATCTCAATCCAATCAACACCATTCCAACATACACCTAGAAATGCACATCTAAAATGCAACTAAATGCAACACACTAGTGCAAACAAAAGGGAACCTAAAACTAAATGGCTTAACAAGTATGCAAACTAAAAAAACAAAATGGAAAACATGAAATTACCCTTCCTCTATGCTTAGATAAAACATTATTATTCAAAGTAAAGAAAGTAAGAGAATAGAAAAGGATCCAAACATATGATCTCCCCAGGTTAGGTACTGAGTACACCTAAGCTTGCTAACGGGGCAAATGTAACATCAGCTAGTCATCACAACTTCAAGACTCGGCTTATCACAACAGACGATGTCAATGCATGTAGGAGTTTGTTGAACGCCATAGCATGAGATTTGCAAGCATGGCCATAAGAGAGCATCAAGGCAATCATAATAAAGAAAGTCAATGCTCTCTTCAACAAATCAAATGCTGTAGGAAAATCAAAAGAGAAATCAAAGAAAGTATTGCATGTGATATTTCTAGGCGCATCAACTAAGTACATGCAATACAGGTGAAGGAAGGTATTATACCCACTAAAGTAACCTAGGGACACAATATTATCCGTATTGCTACCAAGCATATCAAACATGCCATCCTCATAGCCCAAATCCGTAGGAGCATCACAAATCGTGGGATTATCAATGGTTGCATCAATGAAATACCCAGGGGAATGTGAGGGTTGTGAACTTATAGGAAAAATGTAACACCCTCAAATTAAACATGTTTCACTATTTATATTCTCCTTAATAAATCACTCAATTGTAATATGATAAATCCAATGATAGGGGCATTACCGCCGTCCCAAAGGACAAGACTTGAAGTATATGTCCTGGAATAATATAGTTAAGCATAACCTCAACCATACACATTTACACATGATCATCCATTCAAAAGCAAGTGTTAACCAATGTAAGGTTTATAAACCATAGTAAGATAATTCACCATGTAATCTACATCCTTAGATACCGAAGAATTCAAAATACAGTTTTAAAGTATGCATATCCTGTATCACCACTGATTCATACAGATTTTCTTGCTAAACTTATTCCGCTGCTTTGCTAGCATGCTCTTCCGCTGCTTTACTAGCATGAGGGCAATTCTCTGAGCATTTGCCTAAAACAAAACATAAAAAATATTTCGAACTGTAAGTCGAAGCTCAGTACATGCAATCCTGAATTGTTAAATGATCATTAAAACACTGATTGGGCCCGCTTTGTAATTCATTTTACGTTAAAACAGTGAATGAGATGAATGTAAAACTACATTGCTAGTTATTATTTGAGAATGAACCCCTTGATATTGTTACGATCTATGGATAGGTGTACACCTACCAAGCTGATCAGGGACCTGCCCTGAAGCCGCGCAGGTAACTGAAGGGCGAATGCCCTATAGATGATAACTGATGGAGTCACTAATTAACTGATAAATCACTGTGTAAACTGATTCATTGATGCACTTACCAAAATATGATAGCGTTGATAAATACACTCTGATTTCTAAAGATACAGGCAATGGACGTACCTGAAGTCTTTAAAATGCAATTTCACTTGGTAATACATATGCACAATGGAAAATGATAGACTAAGCCCCGATTTTGCTAAAGAAATATAATGATAGGTAAATGTAGTTAGTAAACCATATTCACTGATATAATTTGTAACTTTAATAGAAATTGATTTATTTAAAAAGATTTCTACAATTCCAATAATGCAATATAAGACAAGTTAAACCAAAATGAACTGAATCAGTTAGGGTTATTGAACTTAAAATACAATAAATTGAAGCAAAATAGACCAAATGGAAATGATTGAGGTGATAATGAAAAGATTTAAATTGATATAAATGAAATATGGGTTTATGATATTTCTGAAATGGATAATGGAAAGTGTGATGCTTCTGAAATGGATAATAGAATGATTAATGCCTATAAAATGGATAATAGAAGGTTCAATGCCATGAGGGGTGTTGTAAGATTCATAAAAGCTCAAATAACCTCAGTTAATCTAATAGACACTAATTTGAGTCATTACTGAGTCCACTTCTCAAATTTCATTTTTATGCTCATTTACTTGGTTTTCAACCTAAGTAAGCTTCTATACATAATCACACTTGTTGAACTCACTACATTTTGTAATTGCCTTGCAATACCTATAATTATATAGAAACTTCTGAAAATATTTCCAAATGTCCCGATTTCTGTATTCACTCGTGTTACCGTTTGATGGTACGCATTGCAAAATCCATATTTTTCACTCCCAACCTCCAAATAAGATGTAAAATCCCAATATGGAAAGCTCATAATGTCGCTAAAACTTTTATTTAGGAACAAAGCACGATTCACATAGTAAGGTCCCTAAAATTAGGATAGAACACAGACGTGCACAATTCAGTTCAATCTATGCAGTTGTAGCAAAATGACCATAACTTTTTCCACATAATTTAGATTAATGCGATTCAAAATGCATGTGAAAGCTAACTCATTGATATATCCACACACCAAAAATAACAAATTTTCAATGAACCAATCAATACTAGTTGTTTCGTAAAGTCCACTGCTCAAAACTGTTTCCAGTTTCGATGTATTCTGCGCAGTCTTTAGTAAAGTGGCCATAACATTGTCTACACAACTCGAAATTGAGTAATTCCAGAGCCTATTGAAAGCCAACTCATCAAGCTATCACTACACCAAAGATATGAATTTTTGATGTGCCAATTAATACCCGTTTTCTCCCAAAGTGGCCCCTATTTCAGGTCCGTTGACAGCTCAATAACCACATATTTGCAATCTTTTCTTCACATAACCACTCACTAGAATCACTCTTTAACTTATATAAATCAGCATAAACATCTTGATATTTATTACCAATGCCAAAGATCACAAAATCACATTTAAAACAATCAAAATCCTTCATTACACCCTAAACTTGCATGAACATAAATAACCTCCATCTTTTCTTTCTTTCAAGATGATCCAACTAATAAAACATCAAAATAGCTCTTGATTGCATCAAAACAACATGATTAATAATCAAAACAAGAATCAAAATCCAAAGCACAATCAAGTCAACAAGATAAAGTTAGGGTTTACTCGCCTTGTTCATGTATAAAGGGGTGTAATTTGAGGTTTGATGCTTAAGGGGGTGTGGGGAATGGATGGTGGCTAACTTGGTGGCTGTTCCAGTGGCTATAGAGGTGGCGGCTGGTGGCTTGAAACCACCAGAATAGTGGTGGCAGTGCTAGAGGGATGAGAGGCCGAGTAGAGAGAGAGAGAGTAGAGAGAGAAGTTGCCTTGAAAATTTACTTGGTGCAAAATGAAAAAAAAAAAAACTTGGATGATACAAATCCTTGCCAAAAAAATATCCTTTTGCTGATTAAAATTAGTGTTAATGATGGTGATTAACTTAATTTAATTAAACCAAAATTTTCGGGCCATAATTTGAGCCCAAAATGAATCGGGCCGCAAACTGGGTCCAAATAAATTGGGCCATACTTAATGAATTTGGCCCCAAGTTTATGCATGGTTAAAACTTAAATTCGAAAAATAATTTATCAATTAATCATATTTATCAGAGCCTACTATCGATTTTTTCGAATTTTGCGGTAAATGAAACTTGAATTACAAAGTGGGGCCTGAAATGAATTTTCTTAAATGGGACGATTAAATGAGATAAATAAATGTGAACAATTAATAACATGGCTTAATTAGATAATAAACATGATTTAGGGTCGGGCTCTTACAGAAAACATGGGAATGATCAATGGGATTGGGGAGAACACTATCATAACCATGGCTAGGAAACTCCTTATGCATAAACACATTACATGACCCCTCCAAAGAAGTCTGAACTAGATCACTCACCTCATCTAAAATATCTTTCGACTCAAAACATGCATCAACAATACTAAACTTAGCGACTAACCCAAAAGGCTCACCCGCCTCGAGTCCCATGCACTAGGCTAAAGGAAAGGAGGAATTAAGTAAGGTCAAAACAACATCAGTATTGTCCACGGGTAATGCAAAGTTATGTTATGCATAGCATGTATAATAAGGACACGAATTTATAGCGTGGTCAGAAGAATCACAAAAGTCATACCAAAAAGGGGCATGATAAGATCTAGTATAGAATGCACAAGGATCAGAGAATGAATATCTAGAAACAAAACTAGCCTTCTCAAACTCGAATAAATCCTAAGCAATCTACTCAAGCAAATACCATGCCTTATCTACACTATTACCAAGAAAACTCCAATACTCTAAAAGAGTGCAGGTTTCACCGTTCACACTCTTATCAACAATGTCCAAAATTTTCCATTTACCCACACAGTAGCTACAATAAGCCAGAAAGACATTTAATTGTTTAAAATAACTCCAAAATAATTCATACTCGAATGGGGGAAAATGGAAAATTATCAATGCTTTTTCTCAAAATTTTTGCCTTTTTGAAGTTTTTAAATTTTTAAATTTGGTTTTTTTCCCCAAAGAAAACAAAATGCTTAGTTAAACCTATCAGGAAAAACTCAATATTCGACACTAGGCCCTGGCGATAGCACCAAAAACTTGATAGGACCGCAAGTGCAAGGTGGTGTTGTAGCAATTCAAGGTCGATCCTGCAGAGACTGGGTCAAGCTACTGGGCCATGTTCCCTCAGGATAGGCTAAGCAAATTAAAAATTTGATATTAAAATTAAAATAAAATACTATCCAATCTAATGGATAAATATTAAAGGAATTAAGTCAACTAAGCAATTACTCGACTCACGAATAGATCAAGCACTTTTTTTAATTTGGAAATTTCAGGACCGATAATCGAGGTATTACAACCTACTTTCAAGGCATAGTGAAATACCCAAATCAAATTAGTCATCAATTCTCATGGATTCTCGATTAGTTTAGGTTCATTAGGCACACGATTATCATTTTGGGTCTCTCAATCAGTAATTCTTTCTCAAGACATCACACAATCAAGCTAAATCTAGTGATTCCGACATCAAATTTCACCTTGTAGTACTTCACCCAATATCGAATACAAGCAAAAAGGCGATCAAACTTTTTACAAGTAATTCAAACTCTAGAATTGATAAAATGAGACCAACAATTCAAAAGCACACCAAACAATCAATTTAAAAACACAGACATTCACAAGTTCAACATCAATCTCAAGAGTTAAAACTATAAATTAACATGAGTCACATAATCTAATATATCAAACTAGAAAGAAATAAATCTAATGGAGAAAAAAGAAGAGAAGGGAAAGAATTGCTCAGCCAGAACGCGTATTTTAATCAGTCGATTACAAACCCGATCTTGCTTCCTCGTGAATCTCCCTCTTTTACTTGCTCTCCCTCACTCGAAAAATGGAGCCAAATTCCTATCTAGATGGTGGAATGGATATTAGGTTGAATGAAAGCAGTAATCAGGGCTTTTATCCTTGAAATCAAGTCTACAAAATCATCCAAATGCTTGGAACACGAATAGCCACGAAGAAATCAAGCAGAGCTGGGGAAACAGAGCTCACCACGGATCGTGGGCACCACAACGGTCAGACAATGGTGGACTTTGGTTCTAATACGTTATCAATTTTTATCCTGCTGCTTCTCCTGGATCCTTTTGGGCCGTGGTACTAACCACGGGTTGTCTTTGTTGGGTGTCTTTGGGTATCTTTTCTATCTTCTTTGATCTATAGGGCCTCAAAATCTTCATTGTACTATTATTCTTTATTTCATAAGATCAAAATCTGCAAATACTCTGAAAACAAGCAAAATCAAGCAGAATAGAAGATATAGGAGCATGAATCATACAACTAAGAATATTAATCCCCTAAAATGACTCCCAAACACTAATGAAATTTTGTGTAAATATGACATTCATCACTATATTCTCTATGCACATAGACCATAACCCAAATTAATAAATGGCCACTGAGTTCGTATTGATAAATTAAATAAAACTTACACCCATCTGAAGATTGAATTTACAGGTAACGAATGTGGTGAGAAGGTACTAGCTGCACAATGTGAGGTAACATTAATAATCTCACTACTTGAATTATTTGTTAAAGAACAAATTGTTGAACGATAAGAGAAATTATGCAAAGAACTGTACTCTAATAATCCTCTAAAATTTTGGGATAAAGGTAAGACGTTTGTAAAGATTACTTTGTTAAATCCCAACACCATTATCTAAGTCAAATAAATGGTGTAGACACACTAAGATATCCAAGAATTTGATAAGCAAATCAAAGAACTATTAAATAGAGATTTAATCAGAAACAGTAAGAGTCCTCACACTAGTCTCGCTTTTATGGTCAGAAATCATGCTGAAGAGAAAAAGGGAAAAGCTAGAATGGTAATCAATTATAAAAAGCTTAATGATAATACTATCTTTGATGGTTATTATATTCCTAATAAAATATTCTTTTTCAATAGAATTCAAGGAGCCTCTTGGTTCTCAAAAATAGGTTACAAAAGTAGATACTGGCAAATTAAAATGGATGAAGAAAGCATTCCTTCAATTATTTTACTACCCCACCAAGGAGATTATGAGTGGATAGTAATGCTATTTGGTCTTAAAAATGCACCTTAAATATTTTAAAGAAGAATGGATAATATTTTCAAAGATTTTAATTACTATTACCTAGTTTACATTGATGATATCCTCGTCCTTTCTAAGACCATAGAACAATACAAAGATGATGTGCTCGCTATCACTTAAAGATGCATTGATCATGGTACTATTCTTGGGAAGAACACATGCATTTATGTTGAATAAGAAATCAAGTTTTTAGGTCTAAAAATAAAAGTTGGACAAATCATCCTATAAAAGTATATTCTAGAAAAAATAGAAAATTCTCCTGAGAAGATTGAAGACAGGAAGCAACTAGAAAGGCTTGTTGAATGTCTTACCTGTGCATCAGATTTCATTAAAAGATTTAGCTAAATTGAAAAGCAATTTGCAGCATAAACTCAAGAAAGAAATAAGTTAGACATGGACACCTAATGATTCAAAGATTGTTCAGAACTTCAAATAGATGTGTAAACATCTTTCTATTCTTAATTTGCCTAATGAAGCAAATGATTTAATTCTTGAAATAGATGCTAGTAATGAGCACTGGAGTGCAGTACTCAAAATCGAAGAAGGAGAAAAACTTTACAAATATTGTAGTGGAAATTTTAATGAAGCAGAATGTAATTATCCCATGATAGAAAAAGAAATCCTTGTAGTCATAAGGGGAATTAGCCCTAAACCTTTTATTATTCGAACATATTGCAAAGGAGCACTAGGCTTTATGGAAAAGAATTTATCAAACATGCAAGCGCAAGCGAAGCTTCTGTGTTGGTAATTATGCCTTAACCAGTTTTTTTCTCTATTGAATACATACAAGTATCAAAGAACTCTCAAACAGATAGTTTAACTTGAGAACTTGCCAATGATGATCAACAGAGTAGAACTTCTACCCAAAAAGAGGAAATCCAAAATGAAATGCTATTACTGCTAGAATAGGTTTCTCCTTCTAGTAGAATCTTTATGGATATTTTAGAATTCCATACAAAAAGTAAATCATACTTTGCTCAATTGTCTTCTGCCTATCTACTAGTATAAAGATTTAGTCTTTTAGAGTCACAAATAAATTACTTAAGGTGTCCTTATGATATTCAAGAAAAAATAAGTTCTCATGTTCAAGAAAAATGGTCAATGAATGGTATGTAGCCCGCGTCGACTATTATCATAATTATTCTTATGATATTTAGGAGTCATGGAGCACTACAATCTTCTTTCTCGATAAATCTGGAGTTGGGGATATTGGTCTTCCAGCAAATTCAACCTCTCCAAATGATCCCGTTATGAAAGCCTGAGAATATGAAACGGTAGTTTACCTTATGAAATTTTCAGATCCAAAGTATCTATTCTTCTCAAGTAAAGTTTCAATAATGCATGTTTAAAATGATCCATTGGATTCTCATCCCTCCTAATGGCCCAACAAAAATTTCACACAATGGAAGTTCGTATGTAGAAGTATATTGTGCATAATTGAGTATGAAAACAGAAAAACCAAACCAACCCATTATCTTATTCAAATAGTTGATTTAGGCAATCCTAATGATCAACAATAGGAATAGTTTCTAGAATGAATAGAATTCGCTAGTGCTCCTGCTTTAGCAAGCGTCATCCGGGTTTTCAACATTTATCATCAAATGTGGGCTTCAATTGAGTAAGGAAGAAAGCTAATGCTTTGCGGGAACACTACTTTTATCTATTATAATGAGTGCAACAAATATATGAAAGTAGAAGGAGCAACTTCAGTGGATGTCTTTAATTATTTCTTTGATGTTGGAGCTGGTAAATTGTTATTAGAGAAAGGTAAAAAACATCTTCATGAATTATTTGAAAGATGAGATCTAGAGCATCTTTAACTTGATGAAGATTTTGATAATTATCTAGATAATGATGGACTGGAAGATATTATTAGAGATGAAGGCATACAAAATCTCAATATCAATGACTAATCTTGTCAGTATTAAAGGCTCTACAAAGTTGTTGCTCCATTATTGTACTATTTTATCAAGTGTCAAGTTAGTAAAATAATGCTGTCGACTGTAGCCATATAAGTATAGCTTTAGTCATGTGAAAATATCAATATGTACTGTAGCTATTAGGTCATCCTATGTAGTCCATCTCCTCTATAAAAGGAAAAACTGAGTGCTGACAACGGACACGATCATTTGAGCATACTTGAGAAAAAGAGAAGTCGAGTATCTCCATTTCTTTATGAGCAAGCATCTCCGACAATCTTATATTGTTTAGGTGCATCTTTAAATCTTTCCATTGTAATATTTCCACATCTAAGCTTTCAATAAAAGAAGTTTTCTAGTAGTTAACGTTATTCAATCGAAGCATCTCTGATGATCTTAGTTGTTTAACTCTCTCTTCAAATCTTTCCATTGTAATATTTTCACTTTTAAGTTTTTAATAAAAGAAGTTTCCTAGTAGGGAACGTTTTTCAATTGAACTTTATGTCTTAAATATTATAATTTCTTGATTAAAGTTACACTATCCTAAAAAATACTATTTTCATCTATCATAATGAGTTCAGCAAATGTATAAAAGTAAATGAACCTACTTCAATGGACGTCTTTGATTATTTCTTTGATATTGGGGCTGGCAAATTGTTGTCAGAAAAAGAAAAGATATATCTTCATGAATTATTTGAAAGATGAGATCTAAAGCATCTTCAACTTGATGAAGATTTTGATAATTATCTAGATATTGATGGACTGGAAGACATTATTAGAGATGAAGGCATGCAAAATCTCAATATGATGACTAGTTTTGTCAGCATTAAAGGCTCTAAAAAGTTGTTACTCTATTATTGTACTATTTTGTCAAGTGTCAAGTTAGTAAAATAATGCTGTCAACTATAGCCATGTGAGGATAGCTGTAGTCATATGAAAATATCAGTGTGTACTGTAGTTATTAGGTCATCCTAGGTAGTCAATCTCCTCTATAAAAGGTGAAGTTGAGTGTTGAGAAAGGATACGGTCATTTGATCATACCTATGCAAAAAAGAAATCGAGTATCTCTATTTCTTTATGAGCAAGCATCTCTGACAAACTTAGTTGTTTAGGTCCATCTTCAAGTCTTTTCATTGTAATATTTCTACTTTTAAGCTTTCAATAAAATAAGTTTCCTAGTAGCGAATGTTATTCAATCAAAGCATCTCTGATGATCTTAGTTATTTAAGTTTCTCTTCAAATCTTTTCACTGTAATATTTCCACTTTTAACGTGTCAATAAAAGAAGTTTCCTAGTAGGGAACTTTATTCAATCGAATTTTATGCCTGAAATTTTGTAATTTCTTGATCAAAGTTAGAATATCCTTCAAAACACTACCTTCATCTATCATAATGAGTTCAATAAATATATGAAACTAGAAGGAGCTACTTAAGTGGATGTCTTTGATTACTTCTTTGATGTCGAAGTTGGTAAATTGTTATCAGAAAAAAAAAAGAAACATCTTCATGAATTATTTGAAAGATGAGATCTAGAGCATCTTCAACTTGATGAAGATTTTGATAATTATCTAGATAATGATGGACTGGAGGACATATTGGAGATGAAGGCATGCAAAATCTCAATATTGATGATTAGTCTTGTCAGTATTAAGGGCTGTAAAAACTTGCTGCTCCATTATTGTACTATTTTATCAAGTGTCAAGTTAGTAAAATAATGTCGTTGACTGTAGCCATGGAAAGATAGTTGTAGTCATGTGAAAATATCAGTGTGTACTATAGCTATTAGGTCATTCTATGTAGTCCATCTCCTCTATAAAAGGAGAGGTTGAGTGCTGAGAAGGGACACGGTCATTTGAGCATAGTTGAGCAAAAGAGAAGTCGAGTATCTACATTTTGTTATGAGCCAGCATATCTGATAATCTTAGTTATTTAAGTCCATTTTCAAATATTTCCATTATAATATTTCCACTTCTAGGCTTTCAATAAAAGAAGTTTCCTAGTAGCGAATATTCTTCAATCGAAGCAACTCTGATGATCTTAGTTGTTTAAGTTTCTCTTTAAATATTTCCATTGTAATATTTCAACTTTTAAGCTTTCAATAAAAGAAGTTTCCTAGTAGAGAACGTTATTCAATCTAACTTTATGTCTCGAGTACTATAATTTCTTGATTATTTCTCTGATATTGGAGCTGGTAAATTGTTATTAGTAAAAGAAAGAAACAATTTCATGAATTATGTAAAAGATGGGATCTAAAGCATCTTCAACTTGATGAAGATTTTGATAATTATCTAGATAATGATGGATTGAGCGACATTATTGGAGATAAAGGCATGCAAAATCTCAATATAAATGAGTAGTCTTGTCAGCATTAAAGGCTCCACAAGGTTGTTGCTCTATTATTATACTATTTTATCAAGTGTCAAGTTAGTAAAATAATGCTGTCAACTGTAGCCATGTGAGAATAGCCATGGTCATATGAAAATATTAGTGTGTACTGTAGCTATTAGGTCATCCTATATAGCCCATCTCCTCTATAATAGGAGAGGTTGAGTGCTGAGAAGGGACATGGTCATTTGAGCATACTTGAGCAAAAGACAAGTTGAGTATCTCCATTTCTTTATGAGTAAGCATATATGATAATCTTAGTTGTTTAAGTCCATTTTCAAATCTTTCCATTGTAATATTTTCAGTTTTAAGCTTTCAATAAAAGAAGTTTCCTAGTAACAAATGTTATTCAATCAAAGCATCTCTGATGATCTTAGTTGTTTAAGTCTCTCTTTAAATCTTTCCATTGTAATATTTCCACTTTTAAGCTTTTAATAAAAGAAGTTTTCTAGTAAGGAATGTTATTCAATCGAACTTTATGTCTTAAATATTATAATTTCTTGATTAAAGTTTCACCATCCTTAAAAACACTACTTTCATCTATCATAATGAGTTCAACAAATAGATGAAAATAGAAGAAGCTACTTCAGTGGACATCTTTGATTATTTCTTTGATGTTGGAGCTGGTAAATTGCTATCAGAAAAAGAAAAGAAACATCTTCATGAATTATTTAAAAGATAGGATTTAGAGCATCTTTAACTTGACGAAGATTTTGATAATTATCAAGATAATGATGGACTGGACAACATTATTGGAGATGAAGACATGCAAAATCTTAATATGGATGACTAGTCTTGTCAGCATTAAAGGCTCTAAAAAGTTGTTGCTCTATTATTGTAGTATTTTGTCATGTGTCAAGTTAGTAAAATAATGCTATCGACTATAGCCATGTGAGGATAACTATAGTCATGTTAAAATATCAATGTGTACAGTAGCTATTAGGTCATCCTATGTAGTCCATCTCCTCTATAGTAGGAGAGGCTGATTGCTGAGAAGGGACACAGTCATTTGAGCATACTTGAGTAAAACAGAAGTTGAGTATCTCTATTTTTTTCATGAGCAAGCATCTTTGACGATCTTAGTTGAGTCCATCTTCAAATCTTTCCATTGTGATATTTCCACTTTTAAGCTTTCCATGAAAGAAGTTTCCTAGTACGGAATGTTATTTAATCGAAGCATATCTGATGATCTTATTTGTTTAAGTCTCTCTTCAAATATTTCCATTGTAATATTTCCACTTTTACGCTTTCAATAAAAGAAGTTTTATAATGGAGAACGTTATTCAATCGAACTTTATGTTTAAATATTATAATTTCTTGATTAAAGTTTCACTATCCTTCAAATTATAAAAAACTTGATTAGTGACTAAGGTCCGAGGTAGAAAACGAAATGGATATGTCCTGTGCTTAATCTAATGAAGGTAGTGATTTAAAATCTTTAATTAATTAAGCTTTAATTATTTTGCTAAACACGATGGGCCTCTAATCACAAAAAATATAATATTTATAATATAAGTAGTAGATTGTGATAATCAGTACCAGTAAAGTCATTATAAGAAGTTCAAACATTAATATAAGTTTAGTTTTGTAAAAAAGCCTAAAACTTTGAGTATTTGTACTTTGAACCCTATTTGGGTCAAAAACCAAAATTTCATAAAGTTCTGGGCCATAAAAATAAATATTTGTCCCCTAGAAATCATTTAACCTAAAGAGTTGTACCCTGAAAAGTATTTACGCTAAATGAAGTAGTCTCAAAAATGTTTTTCTAAAAATGAGGTTAGTAAATAATTACACCAAACCACAGAGGATTAGAAATGAATTTTTTCTCATCTCTTCCCTTGTTCTAGGCTGCTCTGCCACCTGTCACCGGCTACAGCATATCTCATAAGCCTCGAGTAGGTTTAGTTCTTCTTTGTATTCATCCTTGCCTTTTCTTTCCCCCCTTAGTAGAATTAGCATTTTGCAAATGTGAATTTAGAGCCCTAACTGGGTAATTCATGGATTAAGACATTCAGGTTAGATAGCTCCCTCTTCATGAGAAAATCACTCGGGAGTCATCGAGGTGCTGGCTCTTGTAGTTAGTGAATCCAGTTTGCTCAGTTGTCTTCGATTTTCACATTCACATGCCAAATTAGGTATGCACATTTCTTGATATGCTTCAGTGTTAATTGTCTTTTGTTATTGTGTCTGGTTGTCTACAACTCGTAGATTGGAGGTTGGCTTATGTGAATTATGCTTCTTGTAGTTAGTTTATTAGTGTTGATTGTTATTTTGTAAAACTGAGGAAAATTAAGTCTGCTGTTTCTAGATTGGCTCTTGATTGTGTTACGTAAGGTCCTTACTTGGGAGGTTTATTATGCGAAGTGTATCATTATGGGAATTCTTCTATTGTTTAGAAATAGAAAGCCACAACATGGATTTTTTGGACACTCTATTAGAATGGGCACTAATAATCCCTTTCAAGCTGCTCTCATTCATATTCATCTAGACCAAGAGTTTGATGAAACAGTTTGTATTTCAAATGGAAGGACCTAATGAAATCCCTTGTAAGGTTACTTTTTTAAAGGATAAGGGAATAAATGCTTGAAGAGTAGTCATTTTGCCAATGCCACAACCTTCTATTTGTCTGATATTAAGTTGTTCTACTTCAATTGCATTGTCTCAAATGCTAATCAGGCTCTTTTAAGGCATTTGGCTGTTTCCCTAAACCTCAACTTTATCCTCTATAACATGCATGAAGGGTAGGAAGAACCATAGCCCAACCACATCTACGGCATCCCCTTTCATGGATTTGATGGTTAACCAGTTGTTGTTCTCCAAATCTCAACAAACTCTAACAGAATGTGCCTACGAAGATTCCTTTAGCTATCATATTCAACTTATACAAGAGCTAAATGAGGGAAAACGACTGAATTCTATAATAGTAGAACAATGATCTACTTGGTTGTTCGTATATGCCAAAGAGATAGTCATCCTTCGAAGACACAGGATGCGTCTGGAAAGAATCAAGTTGTAGAGACCACAATGGAAGATGCTATAAGTTCTACTATACAAGGTAATCTAAGCACTCTAATGGCAGCGCCAACTCACAAGTAATCATCAAACAAACACTAACATGTCAAGAGGGTAATGGGATTATTTTCTGTCGATTTTTTTGCACAAGCTCAAAGTGGCTAGAAAGGAAGGAAATAAAACCCGCGAGGGAATTATCAATCTTCTTAGTAGAAGAGATTCATGAGGACAACTTAAACTGCTCTAATGGTGGAGAGGTACGATTTGATGCTATTTAATGCTAATTCATTTGCATGGTGCAAGAAAAACTGCAAGCATGGCAAGAGATTCAAGCAATGGGTGCACCATGGTTGCAGCCAAATTCGACAATCTATTGTCTACTAGGCTAATCTTCAATTCGTAAAAGAAAGTCCTAGATGCTAGGATTTGAAGTTGCATAGTAAATCATCAAGAAACAACTTGTCGGGATTGGAAGCATCAAGGGTCATAATATTTCTGATTGTGATTTTGCTAAGTTCCTTAGGATGACGCTAAAAAATGTGGTCTCTTTTGTATTGAAGAGTTGAAATATCTGGTTGGTAGTTTTATCTAGTGACTATAATTTTTATTTCACCCTGCTGACCCAAAAAAAAAAATAATCTAGATACGTAATAAATTAGAAATATAAGCTTTTAAGAGCATAGTGCATGAAATTACAGTATAGGTCTTTTGTTAAGAAGAACGTAGATGTTAATTAGGAACTTGTCACTCAAAAAAACATTTACCTTTTTAAAGCACAAAAATAGATAAGAAAGAGGTTAAAAAGAGGGAAATTTGAATGTTTGATGAAATTTAGTCTTCAAAGTTTCACTCAAGTGTTGATACACTTTCTTGATAATTAATAATAGTCAAACCTACAACATTTCTAATATGAACTGGGGAACAAACATATAGTTTTTACAATATCAACGGCTAAGGCAATTTTCGCTTAATGGAAATCATGACAATTACCATAATTCCCTTAATGTTGAGTTTACATATGTCATGATTTTATCTCAACCATTGATTTATGTAATTATAATTATAATTATAATTATATTTCTAAAAATCTATGAGATATTAATAAATTAATATAAATTTTTTTCTTAGGAGTTGTTTGGTTCTCAAACAAAAAACTATTGGAGAAGAAGATTGTTAAAATGTAATGTATATACCAAAAGGCATTTTTGCCGGTGACCCCTTTCATTTTCCGACTAGCCCTTTCGTTTTCCGGCCAGCTTGCCCACTAGCTTCAGTTTTTGGCCCCATCTCTACATCCACTTTCCCACCGCTGATCCCCCCCTTCGCGCTTCAAACTTCAACAAAGGTCAGAGTTTGCCAACGAAACCCACGCTACAAAAGTATGAAAATCTCAGTAGGAAATATGTGCAACTAAGGACAATTAGGCAATCGCCAACCATGAAGCTAGCGACCGTAAAGGTCAAATTGCTCCAGAAAGATGTTAGAATATGCTAGTACTCGAAAAAGTGTAGATGATGGCGACAACATTGAAGGCCACTGGAACAAATGGTGGAGATTGATGGGATTGTGTATTGCCAGAAAAGGTTACTTCCTGAGTTATGTTCTTGAGGTAGGAAGTTGTTTCCAATCACCAACTAAAAGAATTAGATTTTTTATGATTTATTAAAATGTCACAAATTCATAAAAATAGGTTTTTAATAAAATTAAAGATTGTAAAATTGAATGATTAAGATTGAATCATGCCACTTGTATGATTTATGAGGTGGAGTTATTGTAACTATCATTAAGTAGAAATCTATACCCGCTCTCTTTTATAATATACCCTTAGTATGAACGAATTTATCCTTATGAGAGGTAGGTAGACATTTTGTCTTATACTGATAGGATTACATACACTGTTTGTGCTTTCTTGACATATTTTATTGCAGATTTCATTGATAGCTTAAGAAAATGGTGAAAAATAAAACTCTTGTTGAAGGCTCCATATGCGAGGTGTATATATACAGGGAGATTACTTATTTTTGTTCATATTATGTTGAGTCCTATGTATCATCTATGAGATGTAGATCAAGATGAAATGAATATGAACACCAAGATGACGCATTTCAACCAACATTGTCCATTTTTGAACACTATGGTCATCCGGTTGGGATGTTAGGAAAGCTGTATTTGAATCAGCAAGCATATAAGGCCGCCCATTTTAAATTGCACAGAGGTTGAACCTTATATAGAGTGAGTGATACACTGTTTGGTTGTTTATATCATTGTTAGACCAAATTAGTACAATAGTTGGACGTGGTTGCCTTAAAGTACTTTATGTGGCCTTGATGTTGATGTTGATCTTGGTATGATAATTTGGTAACTCCAACTAGTTTTTTCTAGTTTGCATATGACGTACATGTGATGCAGCAGCCCCAAAGTCCTGCAAGTGGCTATTGATTTTTTTTTGGGTATTACCTCACTAAAAGCATCAATATCATGAGTGGTTATGTATTTTTCCAGGTTGATGAAGGTAAAAAACTAACTATTAATAGCTTATATCTTCGCATCTATCAAACTGAGGGCTGTAAATAGGTAGATGAAAAAGCAGCGGCTACCTATGTAAGTCACAGTTATCTTTTTTTTTCCTTCCTAAATTCACTAATAGATATTTTGTGCAACTAATTTATCAATGAAAAATTTACTTTAAGAGAACTATGTGCAAAACCTCTCTGAAATTCAAGCTACTCAATCTACTCAAGGCTTAGTTAATGGTTCCAACCCTCCTGCACTAAGCATGCCTTTTTATGATGAGCAAATGAAAATTTGGATTCACTCGAGTGGTTTGTTCAAGCGAGGTCATCTTTGTGGGTTTGGACCGGAAGACAGCACTTATGCAAACTCTCTCGGTCAATCTTCCACAAAAAAGTGTGGGAAGGCTCCTCTAGTGCATGATACTATTGCAACTTTATTTGAGGAAAACAAAAGGCAAAAGGTTGAAATTGATAATCAAAAGACGGTTTCGGATGATATGCAAGCAACATAGAAAGAGGAGCCAACTAAGTGCAACAAACACTCAAATAAAGTTGATAAGTATGCGAAGGCTACCCAAGATATGCAAGCTAAGATGATGGAATGGTTCTTGCTCATGAAGACCCATCATCCCGATATCCCAGCACTTAGAGTAGTGCTTGATTTGTTAGGTTAAATTTTAAAATGAGGATGGTGGTGAAGATCAGAATGATGATGAATACGATGATGAAGAAGAAGAAGATGATGTTAGAGTTTCGCTTGCCTCATCATGATTTGGAAGTTATGCTTTTCTAGTAATTTGAAAATTTTGATTCGGACCTCTCTAACGACTTATGGTGATACATGCTTGGATGTATATTTTGGTGCAAGTTCTTGTAGCTTAACATTATTTATTGCATGTGCGACATATTTTGTTATTTAAGGGTGTGCCTTGTTGCATACAGAGGTATATACACTATTTTCAAGAAACAAGTCATTTGATAATGCTTGATGTTATTCAAGTACCAACAATTGTTTTATGAAATATATTTCAATTTAACAGGTGTATGTGAGATTCTAATGTTGAATAGTACATACTTTGGTGAAATTTGAGATGTGTATTTACTGGTTGTTGATACTACCATGCAAGCATCACTTATGTATAGTGTAATAATTTTTTCACTGTTTTCACACTACATGTGCCCCTTGTGTAATATTCCCTCTACATTTTAATACTATGGGAAATTTTCCATCGTAATTACAGTAGTGGAAAAATTCCTAACGTATGATGATAATGGGAAATTTCCCACTGTACTCACAGCAGTGGAAAACTTCCCACTATATTTATTAGGGTGGGAAAATTTTCCACCGACTCCTACCTAGTGGGAAAATTTGATGTGATAAGGTAAAGTGGAAAAACAGTGGAAAATTTCCCACTGAAGGTCCAAGCAGTGGGAAAATTGAAGTTACTTCCTTACTTTTTCATGTTGTCTTCATTAGTGAAAAAATCGTGAAAAATTGTATCTTTTCACTGAAATTTTCCTTTTTGCCACTAAATTTATAGTGGAGATTTTGATGATTTTTGGTAGTGTATGTGAAGATTTTTGCTTATATCAATTCACATTATGTCAATAAAGTTTTTCATTCTAATCTATGCAAAATCATGGGCATTTTTTTTATTCCACTCTTGTACCAATTCTCAAGGCTTATATCAATTCACCTAATGTGATAATCAAGTTAACAAATCATTTCTAATATACTTTTTTATAATAATATCAGTATAATATGCCAAATATGTTTATAATATATTCAAGTAATCATAATCAAATATTTCCCACATAGAAGGTTTGTTAAAGTGTATCTATGAACATTTATAGAATAAAATCATGATTCAAATCAAATATCCAATTATTCTAAAAGACGTAATAAACTCACAAGTAGTAGGTCCAAAATATATGTTTCAATATTAATAAAAATATCTTGGACCAGCTATAAATATTATATAAGAAATAAAATAATTATCAATTCACATCAAAATTTTCTATATAATACAAGTTATACTGTTTCTTATCATCAAAATCAATATGTGACTTTACAATAATCAAAGGAAAAAAAAAAATATAAGACTTGAAATTAGATTGAAAATTAATTATGTTCTAATCTTTGAGAATTTACCATGTAACATTCCATGTGTTATGGAGCATTTGTTCCAATATGTCTATATTGTTTTTTCACAAAGAAAAAGATCTTCATTAGATATTTTAGGACCTAGAGCCCTATTCTTTTTTTTGTTTTGAAAAGGTTTAAGTTTAAAGTTTACAACTTCTTATATTTTCTTACAGTTTTTTTTTTTCCGTTCATTAAGTTAAGTTATGTGAAACTGTAAATAGTTGTAACAAACTGTAATAAGCAGCAAAGAATTGTAAGAAACTGTAAATTGCAAGTAGCTAGATGTAAGTAGCCACAAAAATTTGTAAGAAGTTATACGAAGTTGTAAAGAGTCGTAACAAGTTGTAAGGAGTTGCAAATAGGTGTAAGAAGTCGTAAGTTTTTAAGCTTGACTCTACTTAAAGCTTAAAAGCATAATGACAGCTTCGTACAAATTCATGTAGCTTCTTACAACTTTTTGTAGCTTCTCACATTTCCTTATTGTCCCTTATAGCTTCTCACATATAATTTATAAAAACCCTACAAATACCTTACATATTCTTATAACTTTTTTAACTTTTTAGGACTTGTATAGCTCTTATAATTGCTTATAATTTCTTAAAGTTCCTTATAATTTCTCGCAACTTTTTCTAATTTACAATTTAACCTTGTAACTATAAGGAACATGAGCCTAGGAGTTAGCCAACCGTTACTCCCATCCTCCTATGGCTAGTTCCCATTTTGTGCAAAATATATACAACTTGATACAACAAACAAGAAAAGTGGGCTCTCTTTAATTTGTACAAATATTGATATTGCCAGGTGATGTTACTTTATACTTGACCCCACCGAACATAAAATACCGCAATTGTGCAATTGGGTGGGTGGATGCAAGGGTATGCCCGATTCAAGGATAAATGGTGATAATCGTGTTGAAGTTATTGCAACAAAATAATGGGGTGTTGCTGGCAAGGCCATGGTGTATGTATTTGCGGGGTCAATGGTTCAAATTAGGCCAATGGAAAGGATTTCATTTTTTGTTTTTTTAATTTCTTTTTTCCCTAAGAATCATTTGGGCTAATTAATTAATTTTTTTATTTAGACATCATTTACCTAGATTTTCTATAACTTATTCTATTCAACTAGGTTTAGTCATTTTGCTTACTTGTAATTTATTTTATTAAGATTACTTTTAATATTTTTACTTCATTTATCTTCAGGAGATTAGAAAGCATTTAATTAGTTAAAATTCCTTTTACTTATTTATAATTTCATTTGTTTAAAAAAGTCATTTAGGTCTTATAATAATTTAAATAATGGGGATGTAGCTGGGTTTAGTTTGATGGACATATAATTATATGATGGGGATATAGTTTCACATTATTGCAATGCTCACTATTCATAGTACCAATGGTTACTGCATGTATTGCCAATGCTTAGTAAATTCAAACAACTCACTAAGACGAGCTTGCAACAAATGTTGTTACTCACTAATTATCATGTAAAGCTCATTCAACGTTTAAGTAAAGTTCACCATTACTGCAACTAATAATAATAATAATATTTATTTTAATAATAACATCTTATTTACGCATTAGTTATCACTTGTACATTCTTGTTCATATCCTTAGCTATGATATTATTTTTTAGCAAGCTGCATCATATGTTTTGGTGAGGTACGCTTTATATTGAGGATAACTGATCCTACTTTCCCCTTCAATAATATTAAAGAAGGGGGAACTAGATTCCAAGCTAATTTTGAGGATAACATGTTATTTTATATTTTCTATTTGGCAAGGTTGAGCTAGCAGTTTGTTAGCGTTAGTTATGCAATGTAGTAAATTGGCTTTGTTATAAAAGTGAAGGGCCTGAACCTTGATAAAAGTTATATTTTGTGAAGGATTGTATTCTCTACTATTGTATTTCTTCCTAGTCAAGCTAGGGTTAGGAGTCCAGGGTATGGAAAAACTTTCACGTATAAAACTTGTATTTGCTATGACTGAATAAGGGCAGAGAAATACAAACACATATTTTCGGTCCTCTCTCTTTCTTGTCTCGCTCGAATTTTTTATGGTATCAAAGTGAACCTTAATCTAGTTAGGTGCTATAACTAACGATCAAGAATCTAAAGAGGTGGAACACAAAGAGATTCAACCATGAGAGTGTGTTTGTTATCAATACCCAATCTCTATATTTTTGGTATCCTTTAGATTCACCAGGTGGAATTATTACTACTGTGAGATTTAGTGGAGGAACTATGATCTATGGGACCAAGCCATAAGAAAAAGCCAGGTTTTATTGATGGAAAGATCGCAAAGTTGAAAGTGCTAGACAATACTTATTCAGTCAAGGCAAGCACTTAGGAGATGGTTAATTTGATGATTATGTCATGGATTATGAACATAATCGATCCAAAATTACCTACTAGTGTCACCCATGTCGAGTCAGCAAATGATATGTGCGAGAATATTCATAAACGGTATTTGATTCCTAACGTGCCACAGATTCATCAACTTAAATCTGAGATTGCATCTTGTAAGTAGGAAAAGCAAGAGGTGGTCGAGTTCTTTTCTAAGCTCATGAGTTTATGAAATGAAGTTGACAACTAGACAAAAATCCCATCTTGCACTTGTGGTGTAGCAGGAAAAGTAGCCAAGCTCGTAGAAGACGATAAGATGCCTCGATTTTTGATAGGTCTTGATGATGAATCTTATGCCACAATATGAAGAAAAATCCTTATTATAGACCTATTATTATCCCCTAACAAACTTTCAATATGGTTCAGAAGGAAGAACAATACAAGGAGGTGGTGGTTAGATGAGATGGATGAAACGAAAACATGACGACTTTATATATAACCCACAAATGGATCCAAGTTCGACCCTGTGTACACATTGTGGAAGATAGGGCACGAGGAATCAGGATGCTTTGAGTTAATTAGATACCCCCTAGGTTAGTTAGCACGTGGGGGACGTAGCGAGAACGAACCGGGTCAAGGTAGTTGCAAAGCAGGACTTGCAAATAGGGGACACGACCTCGGTTTTGGGCATAGAGTGGCCCACATTGTGCAGTTAGTCACTGAGTAGGATAACCAAAATCACAGCATGACAGTAGCCATCATCTTAATAGCACATCCGTGTTTACTCCTCGAACAGGTAGGGTAGATTTTGAGTCTCATTGGGACTCCAAAATCCAACCATGATAAGCTCTCAAGTATGCGTGATTGGTCATTGGATAGTGGTGCTTTGTGTCACATGTGTGGTGATTTAAGTTTATCGATGGATGTTAGTGAACTAACACATATTCCGATTAATTTACTTAACAGGATAATGACCTTGGCTCATGAATGATGATCTGTAAAATTGAGTTCTAAAATAATTTTACGGGATATGCTTTATGTTCCTAGCTTAAAGTGCAATTTAATGTCTATTTCGCGATTAGTTAATGAAATTTTTTATATAGCAACATTATCTCACTAGTCGTGTGATGCAGGACCCTATTACAAAGACCCTGATTGGACTGGGTGAGCCAAGAAGACGGGTTTCCTTCTATAAAGAGACATTGTTAGCTGGGATTCTAGTAAACAAAGTCATGTCTTATGGCTTGTGGCATCGTCATTTGGGACATCCATTGAGGCAGGCATTATCTAAGTGTTTTAGTGATATTGAAAGAAACTCTGGTAATAAGTTTGATGTGTATGATGCACGTTTCTGTGCTAAACAAACATGAATTTCTTTTCCTAATAGTGAAAATAAAGCCTTGAACTCCTTTGATTTAATTCATTGTGAGATATGGGGAGTTTATCATGTTTCATCGTTTTATATGACACATTATTTCCTATCAATTATTAATGATGCAAGCTAAGCAAGTTAGATGTATTAAATGAAAGAAAAGGGTGAAGTTTCTCAATTATTGAAGAATTTTTTTGTTTGACAGTGAACACATAATTTGGGGTTAAAGTAAAAATGATTAGGAGTGATAACCGTAGGGAATTCACTTGTGGCCTAATGAAACAGTTTTATGGGGAGCATGGAATAATACAATAGATAAGTTGTGTTGTTACACCACAATAAAATGGGAGAGTCGAAAGAAAACACCGTCATATTTTAAACGTTGCTCGAGCTTTATGTTTTCAGACTCATCTTCCTATTGATTTTTGGGGTGAATGTGTGCTAATTATAGCGTACCCATTAATAGGACCCCTTCATTTGCTTTATTTGGAAAAACCCCCTATAAAGTGTTGTTTAAGGAAAAACCCTCAAATGATCACATTAGGATTTTTGTGAGTTCGTGTTATTCTTATAAAATACAAAGGTGAAAAGATAAGTTTGAAGAAAGGAGTAGGAATTGTGTCTTTGTTGGGTATCCCTTTGGAAAGAAGGGATGGAAAGTATATGACTTAGAAACAAGAGAGATGTTCGTCAGTTGACATGTCCTATTCCATGAAGATATTTTTCCCTTTTTTAATTCTGAAAAGTAGGCAACAAGTTTTCAACCTAAAAATTTGTACAGTAATATAGATGGAGTATTTGATGGTGACTGGCTAGAAAGAGATTTTGAGTTCCCTAGAAGACATCCCAGTGGAGATGTGTGTGAAGTTGAGGTTGTGGACCAAGGAGAAGAACAAGCAGGCAGCGGTAGCCCTTAGAAGTGCCCTAGAGCCTACAAACACATGATGGGCCACTGGCTATGCCTAGTTCCAGTCCACATGGAGATGGTACTCCCGGACACTCTATGTCGTAAACTAAGCCCTAGGCCATAGAGTTAGGTTACTCAAAGCTCCCACAGCTTAAGTCTGTTCGAATCCCTTGGGCCACGTGAAGAGGTTGATAGAAGCCTAAGTAGAGACCATGTGTCCAACACTACGGGGCCTTGAGGTGACACTAACAGAAGCTCACCCAAAATAGATGGGCTGCAAGATAGGATTGGATCGCTAGTGAATGTGGATTCCACAGCAAGGGGAGTTTGAAGCAATCGAGCACATCCGAAATATACAAACGGGCTAGACGGGCCATCACATACTTGTATGACTATATATGTTATTCAACGTCCCTTTGCAACCCCTCTTCCAATGGCACATAAGTAAATCCACTCCAAAAGGAATCTCCATGTAGTCCTTATCCCATAGCTCACTATGTCACTTGTGATAGTTTCTTAACTACACTTAGATATTATTTTACTACTATTACCAATATTGTGGAGCCTAGTGTTTATCATGCAGGGGTAAAGGATCTAAATAGGACATATGCCATGGCAAAGGAGATTCAAGCCTTAAAAATGAACAAGCACATGGTGTATCAAAGATTTGCTCTAGGAAAGAAGATCATACATTGTAAATGAGTATATGAGCTCAAGTACAAATCAAATGGGAGCATCGAATGGTTATAAGCATGACTTGTGATCAGATGAGATGAATAGGTGGAGGGGTTTAACTATTATGAGACCTTTGTACCAGTTGCCAAAATGACCAGTGTCAGGTGTGTCCTTTTAGTAACAGTAGCTGAAGGTTAGGAGCTACATCAGATGAATATGAACAATGCATCCCTACATGGTGATTTAGAAGAAGAGGTGTACATGACTCAGCCACCAAGTTTCAATTCCACTTATCCTAACAAGGTATATCGATCACAGAGGTCTCTCTATGGATTACTTCAAGGCCCTTGGCAGTGGTTTGCTAGGTTGTCGTCTAAACTCCTTGAATATGGTTTCACTATATTGTACACTGATTATTCATTATTCACTTATAAAAAGGGTGATAAATTTATTACATTAGTTAATGTGGATGATCTAGTGTTTACTAGCTATGATTTTGATACTAGTGCCAAGTCTAAAGAACATCTGAATAGGTGTTTCCACATTAAACATTTAGGTTCACTCATATATTTTTTGGGAATTGAAGTAGCCAGAAATTCCTAAGGACTCTTCTTATACCAACAAAAATATGCTCTTGAAATAGTGGACAAATGCGGAATCTTGGGGTCCAAACCAGTAGAATTTCCTACGGAAGCCAATCACAAGCTGGCACTTTGTATTGGGAAAGTGGTATAGGATCTCACTTAATATCAATGACTGGTAGGAAGACTTAGACATTTCACTATCACCAGGCATAAATTTAGTTATGTAGTCCATATTTTTATCTCAATTATGTATGAATCTAAAGAAGAGCATTTGGAGGCAGCCAATAGGATGTTATGATATTTGGAAGGCAATCCTGGCTAAGGAATTCTTCTAAAGGGAGATTCAGACCTAAAATCTATGCATATTATGACCTAGATTAAGGGGTATGCCCCATTACATGGTGCTCTCTCACTGGGTACCTTATGACACTAGGAGGCTCACCAATTTCCTGAAAGAAAAAGAAGTAAAGTAGGGTCTCTAGATCTTTAGCATAAGCTAAATGCCGTGCAATGGCTACTATAACAAGCGAGTTAGTTTGGATCAAGTCCTTCCTTGCATCCTGTAGACGCTTAAAAATAACATCTTATATTTAATTACCCAATGATTAAAAATTATATCCCAATTTGTGTACTTCGGGCTCAGCAGGATAATCCTTGAATTCTAGTCCAAAAGGTTAATAGAGTCTAAGAAGGCCAAATAGGCCTAAATTGACAATGTTTGGTGCCTAATTGAGATCCAACCTAGGGAACATACAATTATTAGGTTTATGATATATTATGTACTAAAGTCTGATAAGGAATAGAAAAGATATAAGTCAACCATGTGAGCTTGCCCTGGAAATGACACCTGTTCACTATTTTCGTTATATCTTGTTCCATACTTATTTAATATTATGAAATTAGTTTTATTGGAAATTAGACTCAATAAGATTTCAAGGGAAAAAAGAATCACTCAAAACGAATGGCGGATGTGAAAGTTATGGGCAAAACAATTTGGATTGTCTGCTACCCAGCCGAAGAACCCTGGCGAGTTCCTATCTCCAAGAGTCAGGCCGGGTTTCTAAATGAAAACCCGCCAAGCTCTCTCTCTCTAAGTCCTTTTCTGCAAAATTGGATTATTAACTAGAATTTTAGACTGATTAGCTTACCGATGCTAATTAGTCAGAATCCTGACTGAATTAGTGCACCTGTTAACCTTAATAAGACTAGGATTAGGTCTTCTATTTTTAAACCGATCAGATTATCCCCTTAACCACTATAAATAGAGGGCTACCCCTAAAGGTTAAGGAGGATCGAATTGACATGGATTAGGCATTAGCTAGAGGCATCAAATCAGGTAGAGGCATTAAAACACATCAAAATATTAGAGAGAGGAGGGCACTAAAATTGAGGATAGAAGTACTCCACATATTGGAGATGGAGAATTGGGTTAACTGTTCAAAATGCATCACCCTGCTATGTTCTAAGGTAAATCAAGTAGGTTATCCTGAGAGAAAAAACTCTATCTTTCCCTACTCTTCTACTCTATCCCTTTTTTATGATTTTGATGTCAAATTACTAAAGATGTAGTAGCTCCCCGTCTGCTATAATTTATTTACTTTACTTTTTTTTTTTGGATTGGACTAAAGTTTGTATCTTTTGCATGATTATATCAATAATTCTAATTTTTCGATATATGTTAGTGTGATTAAGTTTTAATTTCTCATATTGATTAATAGATGCTGTGAGTGATAACGGGCGGTGATGAGATGCACTCCATCACATGACCATACATTCGCCCCCAAATCGAGAACATGGGTTCTAGACAAAGGAGTTAGGATGAGTCCCTATACTAGGGATTGTTTGGGGCCTTTCCAAAACCCTTTTAAAGCAACTTTAATTTGTCCCTTTGGTGTCCATGTCGATATGATCTGCTTTAAAAGGTGTCATAGTTTGTAAGTTTTCTTAAAACTCACTAGCGACTCTATTTAGCTAAAGATTAATCTTTCAGTTTTTTTCTAATTTAGCATCTATTCATGGATTGGTTGGCTATTGGAAAAACTGATTGGGATCTAGGCACTAAAAACTGCCTTGCTCAAATCAAGATGCTTGATCTAACTGAGAAGCCTGCTCGGGTTCCTTAGTTAGGTTGACATCCTAGTTCATTGTCAGGTAGAAGAAACTACAAGGGTCTAGTCTAGGAAGTATAGACCTGGTCCTGCCCGGGGTTCCCTAGCCAAGCCCAGGCCCATTCTATTTGAATCTGTGGCCCAACACTGCTCTAGCCAGCAATAAAAATAATAAAAGTAAATTAATTTGATTTCTAGGAAGAAAATAAAAAAGAATTACCTAGCAATGAATTGTAAGCCATTAGTAAGCGATCGCATATGCACGGAGGTGGATCCTTACACTCTATAGGTGCTTTTTTGTCCAGATAGATACAATTACATTGTGATAATCAGGCAGCCATATACATTGCTAAAATCATGTATTTGATGAAAGAATGAAGCATATCATGATCGAATGCCATTTGTTTAAGAAAGAATATTGTCCAGAGAATTAGTTACTTACTATGTTCCTCCAAGACATCAATTAACAGATATTTTTACAAAAGCCATAGGCAAACAACATTTCTTGTTCTTGTTAGGCAAATTGGGCATTATTAACCCTCACGCTCCAACTTAACGGGGAGCAATGAGAGTTATATTCTATAAAGGATTGCATTTCCTAATATTATCTTTCTTCCCAGTCAAGCTAGGGTTAAAAATCTAAGGTATGGTAAAACTTCCACGTGCAAAATTTGCACTTGCCATGGCTGAATAAGGGTAGAGAAATACAAGCACACATTTTTGGTCCTCTCTCTCTTCTCTCACTCAAATTCTTAAAATATGAGAAGGATAGATCATTTTGTGTAGCCAAATTCACTTGCTCCTCTTCTTTCTTCCCTCTATAAATTCTCTTTGTAAATATTTATTGTGATGCTTTAAACTAACATCATATTAGAGCTGAGTTGCTGCCTTTGAATCTCTCCTCCATATCTCTTTAGTTTTGATCAGTTGATTGTTTGATCAATAGATCAAGCTATACATCTTTATCACATTACATTTTTCTTTGAATTCAATCGTCTACATCTGAGATTCAAACACTCACAGAAATTCATTTGAGTATCAATCATCATCTGATTCATTTTTGTCTAATTTGAATCGTATATGCTGAGAGAGATCGCATCACTTACATGGATCTGCGGAATCCGTTGTTTATTCACCATCTTATGGCTCTACTTTGTTAAGTCGGTGGAAAAAGCTCATTGGTTCAAGATATTACAGATCTAGGGAATGAGTTATGGAGATTGCCTTATCCATTAAAAGGAAACTAGGTTTTGTTCATGAACAATCCCCAAGCCAGCTGATGATCCAATAAAATTAGAGCAATGGGAGGCATGTAATAATCTTGCGATTTTATAGTTAATAAACTTAATAAATAATCCTATCAACAAATCTATTTTGTATATTCAATTTACCCACCAAATCTGGAAGCATTTAGAAATTAGATTTAATTTAAGCAATGGTGCGCAGAAATATAGGCTGAATTAGGATCTCTATGCCCTAAAACAAAATAAGTTGCTAGTTAGTGAATATTACACCAAGATGAGAGGAATTTTAGAGTTATTGGATATCGTGATTGAGCTGCCTACTCTTACTACAATCCCATATGAGATTAATGGTTTTTGGAATGCTTTGGCTAAACAACTACAAGAGAATAAACTGTTTAAGTTTTGAATGGTTTGGATGATGATTTTGGACCTCAAAGAAGTTAAATACTTTTCATAACACCTTTAACAACTATTGAATCAGCATACACTATGTTATGTTGAAACAAGAGGGATTTTATAGAGAAGCACTCAATGACGTGGAGGTTTAATTGGGCTCTTCTGCATTGCTCAGTAAAGTAAATGAAGAGATGAAATACACTGAGTGTTGTATGAGGCGCACTATAGAGAAAAGTGTTGATAGATTATTGGATATCCTAATTGGCATCCTAAATCTAGTAGCTTCACTGAAAAACGGGGGAGAGGACTAGGCCTAAGGAATAACAGGGTTAGAGAATTTGATCAAATAACTACAACACATGCTAAAGTGTCTATTAACAATAGAACTGCGACTACTGCACCTATTTTGACCCCACATCAGACAAAGCAGCTGTTGATGTTGAAGTTGATTCCTACATCAAGTAAGGCTCCTTTAACCAAAAGTTCCAACAGTCATGACACATGAAGAGATTGACTATAATTTTGCACATATGGTTTACTCATGTGCTGTAACTCAGACTAGTACTTGGATGCTTGACAGTAGAACCATAGACCACATAACTTCAATGGCACACAACTTGACTAATATGAAGCATCAAGTAGTAAAGCCTCATATTAAGTTGCCAAATGCAAGTATTGCCACCATAGACATAATTGGTGGTATGAAATTTCCTAATGATCTTATGCTATTTGATGTACTGCTCGTTCCTGATTTCCAACTCCATCTGCTGTTAGTGGCCAAGTTATCAAGGGAGAACAATTATATAGCGTTGTTTCATCCTAAATTTTGTTTGATTCAAGACTATCTAAAAAAGAAGGCACAGGGTATTAGTAAGCAGAAAAAAGGTCTCCCTCATTTGCTTAATCCTCCAGTTGGTATATTACAAGGCAGAAGTATTAGACATACTATTTTTGAACTTTTGAAAACTGCTGAAAGCTGTAATCAGAAACTTGATGCTGCTATTTTCAATCACAAGTCTTATCTACATGTTTAGCACAATAGACTTGGCCATGCTTCAGTGAATAGATTGATACTTATACCATGTACTGTTAAGTGATCTAGTCAGTCTACTCAGGAAGTTTGTCTCATATGCCCTTTGGTAAAATTTTGTGAGTTGCCTTCATAGCTGAGTGAACGCCACAGTGTACGTCCTTTTAATTTGATTCACATTAATATACAGTGGTTTTACAAGCTCGTCACTTAGAAAAAATTTAGATTTTTTCTTACCATTGTGGATGATGATACTAGGGAAACTTAGACATATCTTATATAGCGTATGTCTGATGCTTTACATATCTTGAAATTTTTTTATAATAAAGTAAAATTGCAGTTTAAAAGGTGTGATAAAGTAATTAGGTCAGATAATGCCCTAGAATTTGATTCTGACCCTTGCAAGGAATTTTTTGCTATTCATAGAATTCTGCACCAGACTCTTATGTGGATAGACCAAAACAAAATGGTTGTGAAGAAAGAAAATGCAGACACCTATTAGAAATGTCTAGGGCACTCAGGTTTCAAGTGAGTTCACCACTGCAGTATTAGGGTGAGTGTGTTCTAATAGCTACTCACATCATCAATAGATTACCTACACCTATTATTCAAAACAATAGTCCTTATGAGAAATTGATGCATCCAGTGCCAAATTATGATCATCTGAGCATTCTAGGATGTTTGGCCTTTGCTGATGACCCTTCTAGAGACACTGGCAAGTTTCAACCCATAGACGTACCTTGTGTCAGAGCAAAAAGGGTTACATGCCACTCAATATAATTGCCAAACAAGAGTTTTTATCTAGAAAGTTTTATGAATATATATTCCCATTTAAGAAACAAAGCCTACATTCAACTTATTCTAAATCTAAATCCAGTGTCTTTGTCTTAGTCTAGAGGTTATCTGAATCATGTTGCCTCTTTGATAAGGAATCTTGGTACTCACAAAATGATAGGCCCGCAAGCATACGGTGGCGTTGTAGTAAATCAAGGTCGATCCTATAGAGACTAGATTGATCTATTGGGCTATATTCTCTCAAGATAGGCTAAGCAAATTAATACTTGATATTGAAATTCAACTAAACAACTATCTAATCTAATGGATAAATATTCAAGGAACTAAGTCGACCAAGCAATTACTCGGTTCAAGAATAGATAATGCACTCTCTCTTTAATTAAGAAATTTCAAGACCGATAATCGAGATATCACAACCCTTTTTCAAGGTAAAACGAAATACTAAAATCAAATCAATCATTAATTCTCATGGATTCTCGATTAGTGTAGGTTCATTAGGCACATGATTATCATTCTAGGTCTCTTAATCGGTAATTCTCTTTCCAGATGTCACACAATCAAGTCAAATTTGGTAATTCCAGCATCAGATTTCACCTTTCAGTACTTCACCCAACATCTAATACAAGCAAGAAGATGATCAAACTTCTTACAAGCAATTCAAACTTAAGATTTGATAAAATAAACCCAACAATTCAAAAGCACCCCAAACAATCAATTCAAGATCATTGGCAAACGTAAGTTCAACATCAATTCTAAGAATTAAAACTACAAATTATTAGGAAATACATAATCTAATCTACCAATCTAGAAAGCAATAAATCTAAAGGAGAAAAGAGAAGATAAGGGAAAGAATTACTCCGCCTGAATGCGTGCTTGAATCCGTCAATTTGCAAACACAGTTCCGCTTCCTCGCGAATCTCCCTCTTCTACTTGCTCTCCCTCACTCTAAAAATAGAGTCTACTCTTAACTAGATGGTCTGATTAAATGAAATGGGATGGTGTGTTACCTCTTCTGCTGCTGAGTATGTCTATATATAGCACCTCCCCGTTCATTCTCAGCCACAAAAGCTGAGGAAAATGAACTGGTTAACAGTTATGCTTCTACCACGGGCATGGCAGCCACCACTGGTAGATCGTGGTGCTGACTAGAGCCAAAATCTGCTGCTCTTCTCTTACTCCATAGGCATAGCAACTCAGGGGCATCCATGGGGGTCAACGTATACTCGAATAAGGGTCAAAGTAAGGGTAAAATGGTCTAAAATCCTACAAACACGATCAAGCAGCCATACCCAAGCATAAAACAGAAAAAAGAGTATAAATTATAACATAAACCACATAATTTTCCCCAAAAATAGAGGAAAATGACCCTAAAATGATATATACGTTAAGCACTTATCAAACTCCCCCATGCTTAAACCTTTGCTTATCCTCAAGCAAACACTAAATAAAACCAAAAAAGGAAGACGCATATAGGACTCAAAACATAATAATCCCCTTAGAGTAGGCAGGTCATAGCATATCACATGTAAGAATAGCAGGCAATGGCAGCCCCAAATAGAGCGCAAAACATTTCAAAATCAAAAGAAGGTGAATGTTTTTGAAGAAGTACATGACTACAAGCTCGACATCAAATTTGATCATCCCCAAAGGACTACAAAGCACATTATGCAAGCACATGGAATTGAATAGAGCTAAATAGACTGGCAGAACCTCACTTTGGAAAAATGTGAATCACTTCCACTCATGTGTTTGAAATATAACATAGATTCACTCAAGACTCATTCCAAAAATGCAATCTACCATAAGCTTGACAAGATTCTTAAATTCTCCACTACTAAAATGCAATGTGCACAAGACAATTAAGAGGACTTTATATGGGTTGTAATGTGGGCTAGAAGGGTTAAGGGAAAGGAGTGGACCAATGCATTTTGGCAATGTGGAGCTAATTAGCCAAGTGACTAGGGTACAACCAACAAGGCAGTAAGAAACCATGGAGTTTACCTATTCTCCAAACCTCAACAAATACAATGAATATACCATATGAATCAAGTAGGAAATGAGTTGACAAAGAAAGGACTTCAAGTTATTCATGTATCATTTGCCAAACGCTTAGTCAATTTTTCCTTTTTTTTGCCTTTTTCTTTTCTTGCTTTTTTTTCTCAACATGACTTTATCATCGCTTTTTTTTCTTTTTCTTCAACATAAACTTTTTTTCTTTCTTTTCTTTTATTTTTTTTTTTGGGAAATGAAATGAAAATTTTAATTATTAAAAGACATAGGATCACTAGCTATCGACTCACAACTGAATATATATACACAACCCAAATAAGAGGGAATCAAAGCAGATGCTCAATGTCATCAAACCCTCAACAAACCAACATACTGAAGCCACCTTACACTCAATTATCTGCAAAACCACCCACTATATAAATGAAGTAATGCTCCATAGACTTGGCTTAAAGGTAGGAATATGTGTTTGGCTAAGGGCTAATATAAAGGGATCACAACAAAGATGGATATAAGCTCAAAAGGGCTAGCAAAGGAAATAAACATGTAACATAAGGGTAGGTTATTTAGCTATGTGGCTAAAATGACCAAAGAAAGAAATGCCTCTATCATATCATCAACTATGCACATACTAATGTGATTTTGAACAAGAATCTAGGCAAGTTTTAGAGATGTAGCATGGAAGAGTCGCCCACATGAAAGAAACATGAGATTAAACACAATGAATTAGTCCAAATAAGGCTTAAAATCTTACAGGATATCTACCAAAGCCTCAATTAACTCATAAAATGGCTCCATGAACCAACATTAGTGCTAAGGACTCTAAGGAATAACAAAGTTCTCAACCAAGACAAGTGTCAAAATAAGAATATTCACAAAACCTTCACAAATTATAGCACCAAAATGGATTACACATCAAAAGTTACTCAAACTTACGAAACCTGTCATGCCTAAACAAAAGGATCATGAGAGGTTATCTCAAACCAATCCACACCATCCCTACATGCAATCCTATATGCAAACCTATAAATCTAAAAATCAACTAAATGCAACACACAAATGCAAACAAAAAGAAACCTAAAACTATATGCTCTAAAATGTGGGCAAGCTAATAACCAAAATAGAAAACATAAAACTACCTTTCCCCCATGCTTATATAAAGCATTATTATTCAAAGTAAAAAAATATGAGAAGGGAAAGGGAAAACAAAAGAGAACAATCTCACAAAGTTAGGTGCAGAATGTACCTAAGCTATGTAGCCTTGTAACCGGGGCACATGGAGTATCAGCCACTCCATCACAATGTCAAGATTCAGCCCTTTAAATCAGATATCATCAAGGCATGCAGAAGCTTGTCAAACTCCTCAGCATAGAGTTTCGAAGCATGGCAATAAGAGAGTATGAAAATAATCACAGTAAAGAATTTAGTGCTATCTTCAAAAAACCAAAACAACCAGAAAAATCAAAAGAGAAAGCAAAGAAGTGTTCCATATGATTTTTCTAGGCTTATCCACTAGGTACATGCAATATGGGTCAAGGGAGGCATCACACCCACAAAAGTATCATAGGGAAAGAAAATTACCAACATTTCCACCAAGCATATTAAACATGTTATTCACACAGCCCACACCAACATTAGAATTACAAATCTTAGGATTACGAATGGGTGCATCTAAAGAATACTCGAGGGAACTAGATGGTTGCGAACATGTAGGAGAAACATGGGTATGATCAAGGGGATTGGGGAAAGCATAATTAAACCAAAGGCTAGAAGACTCCTCATGCACACACTCATAATGACACCACTCTAAAGGAGTGTTGACTAGATTATGCACCATATCAAGAGTATCTTCCAACGCCAATATGAATCACCCACATCAAACTTTGCAATCAACCCAAAAGACTCACCCACCTCGAGCCCCATGCACTGAGCTAAAGAAAAGGATGAATCATGTAAGGTCAGGACAACATCAGTATTGTCCTTAGGTGATGCAAAGCCAGGCGGAGCATAGCATGCATAATAAGGACACGAATTTATATCATGGTCAGAAGACTTACGGAAATCACACCAAAAAGGAGCACAATAAGATCTAGAATAGAATGCGTAAGGATCAGGAAATGAATATCTAGAAAAACAACTAGCCTTCTTAAACTCAAATGAATCCCAAGTAATCCACTAAAGCAAATACCATGCCTCATCAATATTTTTATGATGAAAATTCCAATACTCTAAAAGAGTACGAATTTTACTATTCACACCCTCATCAATAATATCCAAAATTTCCCATTTACCAACATAATAACCATATTGAGTAAGAAAGATATTTAATCGCTTAAAATACCTCCAAAAATAACTCATGCTCAAATTAGACAAAATGGAACATTGCCATTGTTTTTGTTTTCTTTCAAATTTAGTTTTTTAATTTTTAATTTTTTTTTATTTCTTTCAAAGAAAAAACAAAATGCTTAGTCAAACCTATTGAGAAAAACCCAATATTCGACGCTAGTCCTCAGCAACGATGCCAAAACCTTGATAGGCCCGTAAGCGCACGATTACGTTGTAACAAATCAAGATTGACCTCACAGAGACTAGGTTGATCCATTGGGCTATATTTTCTCAAGATAGGCTAAGTGAATTAATGCTTGATATTGAAATTAAACTAAACAACTATCTAATCTAATGGATAAATATTCTAGGAACTAAGTTGACCAAGCAATTACTTGGTTCAAGAATAGATAATGCGCTCTCTCTTTAATTAAGAAATTTCAAGACCAATAATCGAGATATCACAACCCTCTTTCAAGGCAAAACGAAAAACTAAAATCAAATCAATCATCAATTCTCATGGATTCTCGATTAGTTTGGGTTCATTAGGCACACGATTATCATTCTAGGTCTCTCAATCGGTAATTCTCTCTCAAGATATCACATAATCAAGTCAAATTTGGTAATTCCGGCACCCAATATCTAATACAAGCAAGAAGATGATCAAACTTCTTACAAGCAATTCAAACTCCAGATTTGATAAAATAAACCCAACAATTCAAAAGTGCACCTAACAATCAATTCAAGATCATAAGCAAAGGCGAGTTCAACATCAATCCTAAGAATTAAAACTACAAATTATCATAAAATACATAATCTAATCTATCAATCTAGAGAGCAATAAATCTAAAGGAGAAAAGAGAAGAGAAGGCAAAGAATTACTCAGCCTGAACATGTGCTTAAATCTGTCGATTTGCAAACATGATCCCACTTCCTCATGAGTCTCCCTCTTCTACTTGCTCCCTCTCACTCTAAAAATGGAGTCTACTCCTAACTGGATGGTGGGATTGAATGAAATGGGATGCTGGATTCCCTCTTCTGCTACTGAGTATGTCTATATATAGCACCACCCGTTCATTCTCAACCACAAAAGTTGAGGAAAATGAATAAGTTAATAGTTATACTTCCACCACAGGCATGGTAGCCACCACTGGCAGACCGTGGTGCTGATTAGAGCCAAAATCTGCTACTCTTCTCTTGCTTCACGGGCATGGCAACTCAGGGGCATCCGTGGGGGTCAACATATACTCGAATGAGGGTCCAAACAACGGTAAAATGATCTAAAATCCTGCAAACATCATCAAACAATCATACCTAAGCGTAAAATGGGCAAAAGAGTATAAACTATAACATAAAACACATAATTTTTCCTAAAAATTGAGGAAAATAACCTTAAAGTAATATATACGTTAAGCACTTATCACAAATACAAACCCAAACTCCCTCATAGCCCACAATGCATCCTCAACCTTCTCCTAACACATCCCCTCATATGCTACAACCTTGTCTATGAGATCAACTAGATAGCACAAGTAGCCCATTTGGCTTACTGATTTTATTGCTTAGGTAATCACTTTTGGTAAAAAGCCCTACATTTTGTATCATATTTCTTATCCTGCCAATTTTAAACAATTGGGCACTACTCATAAATCTTTCCTATCTACTTTAGATGATGCTAATTCTGATCCTATTTCTTTCTCTAAGGCTATGAAGGATCTGAAATAGTGTGAAACTATGAATCTTGAGCCGAGAGCATTACAGGACAATAGTACCTGGCAAATCACATCTCTGTCACTTGGCAAAAGGACATAGGTCATAAATGGCTTTACACGACCAAATTCAATTTTGATGGTTCAATACAATGATATAACGCCAGATTAGTCATATTGGGTTGTTATCAAAGGTTTGCAATGGATTATCTGGATACCTTTGGCCCTATTTTAAGAATGACAATTGTGAGGACTTTCCTTGTGTTGGTTGATATGAAAGGTTAGCATGCTATTTAAATGGATGCTTAGAATGGCTTTCTACATGATGATTTAGAATAGGAAGTTTTATATGGCTATGCCCCCAGGTTATACATGTTATGAGGTTGTAGTTTCCCCTGGCCAACTTCTTCCTACTACCTCATTAAGGGGGAGTACTTCAGTACGTAAACTGAATAAATCTTTGTATAGATTAAAGCAAGCATCTAGGCATCAGTTTGCCAGACTATAAAGTGCTTTGCTATCCTATGGATTTATGCAGTTAAAAGTTGACTATTCTCTTTTCATTCAAAGGAAAGGGACTATGTTTACAACAATCCTTATGTATGGCGATGATATGATGGTAGTTGGGAGATGTGCTAAAGCTATTGAAACTTGAAACAGTTTTTGCATACACAATTTCACATGAAGGATTTAGGAGACCTAAAATACTTTCTTGGGTTGGAGTTACTAAGTAAGTATACCTTAGACTTGTTGTCAAAAGAAACACGCGTGAGTAATTGCGAGCCCATAAAGCTTTGTATAGCACAAACTTGAAGCTCATGGCAGATTCTGGTGATTATCTTGAAGACTGTCTCCTGTATAGAAGAGTATTCGGCAAACTCATTTACCTAAGTAGTACTAGGCTAGACTAATCTTACGGTGCTAAGTCAGTACGTCCTAACCTTCTACAGAACATATGAGAGCTTACCATCACATATTAAGTTAGCTCAAATTTGCTCTAAGTTAGACAATTATCTTTGTTGCTGGTTTAGAATATCATGTTATTGCCTTCCATGACTTTGATCATGCTAGTTATCCAATTAGGAGAAGGTCCACCTCTAGTTATGAAATTCAATTAAGGAAATCCTTGATTTCTTAGAAAGTAAAGAAAAAAGATATAGTCTCTCGTTCCTCAGCTGAGGCTCAGTGTAGTGGCTTAGCTGCGACCTATTATGAGATAACTTAGCTTCTAGCTCTTTTACAAGAACTTGATTTTCCTGCAAAGGTGCTATTGCCCGTGGATTTGTACAGTGACAGCCAGCCAACCCTGCACATTATAAAGAATCCTATTTTCCAAGAGTGTACAAAGCATATTAAAGTAGATTGCCATTATGTTCCTGACAAACACAAGGCTGAGATTGTTAAACCTGTGCTTGTCAATACTGTAAATCAGCTGGCACATGTGTTCTCGAAAGCTATTCCTACTGATAGACATCATCAACTACTACACAAGTTGGACGTGGCCAATCCCTTTGCACACACAACTTGAGGGGGAGTATTGAAGGAAGGGCAACTAGATATTTTTGAGGATAATATTTTATTCAGTATTTTCTCTTTGGGAATGTGAATTAAGACAGTTTGTTAGGGTTGGCTATGCAATGTAATAAGTTAGCTTTGTTATAAAAGTGAAGGGTCTGAACCTTAGAAGGGCAGATCAATATGTGGAGCCAAATTCACTTGGTTCTCTTTTTTTCTTCCCTTTAGAAATTCTCTCTATAAATATTTCTTGTTATAATTAGTGATGACAAGCCTTAGAATTGCATGGATGTGCCTACAAGATGCAATTTTATGAGTCTTAATTCTTGAAAACAATCTTACCGTATGAATGCCGCCTAGTGGCCTGTGCATGTTTTTCTCTCTCCTTCAATCTTCAATAAATTTTGAATTTTGGACGATAAGAACCAAGCTTCTATTTTATTAATTTCAGGCGATAAGAACCAAGCTTTGATTTCTTGTTTTAGCTGTTGACAATGTAAGTGCTGCACCTTCTAGTTTCTATTGAACAATTCAACTCAATTGTAGCTATTCAACATGTATTCGGTATGGATATTTTATCTTGGCAATGGTAAAATATAAATTCACCACTTTTGTTGCGCATTGAACTTGCAACATTGTCTCAAATACTTTGCAATTAATTATTAAATATATCAAGAGACTCTAGGTGTGCTTCTTTTCTTAGTAGTCGCAAGCATTAAGGATCCATACTATGTGTGGGATCATATACATAACCATATTTATTTTCAATTGTGAATTTTTTGTTCTTTGATTGAGAAATTTGATAATTCACATTATCATAAATATATGAGTATTTGATAAAAAATAAATATGATATACATCATGCTTTGTAACCATTATAGTAATTGATCATTTGTTAATTGTTGTAATTATTATTGAAAATATTAACTGCATGAGATTTGATGTGCAAACCTTCAAAAATTAGAATCTTTATTATTAGAATCATTATTAATAACATTGGTATTATAGACAATTACTAAATTTTTTGCAATATTGGGCATAGAATAATTCCAAATGTATATTATTATTTTGTTTTACAATTGGGATAGCAACCATGATAATACTGAAGGTGCCAAGAAAGGGATCACAATGACATGAAGAATTTTTTAATAATTGGATAAAAAATAAACACATCACGTAATAGTGACATGTAACCATTGGAGAAGAGAGTTCATTTTGTTTTAATATATTGATATAGATTGTTGCTATTAATTGTAGATAACTTCCTTTTGTTTCTTAAGAAGCACTATCATTAAAATCAATTTTCTATTTTGTATGTAATGAAATTTAAGAAAATGCTTGTCATTGTATTATTTAAGCCCTTTATATGCTGTGTAGATTATTATCATTATTCATACATACTATATATGAAACCTTAAATTAGCTATCGCTTTGTACTATTACTATTGCCATCATCTGACTTTTAAAGTTAATTTTTGCGAACTTAGACCATGAAATAATCAAAATATGTATTCATTTACTATACAAAACAAATGTTGTTAAGTTTGTTTCAAAAAATACTTTCATCAGAACATAGGTTCGCAATTTTTGCTAAAGCATAACGAATAAAATGGATGGCCAAAATGTAATTTAAAAGACCATGTGTAAGAGTCGTGCAATTGTAGTAGACTAGATATATGCATTAGCTAGTATAATATTTTTATTAGATTAATTGCATGGAATGCTTGAATGTGAAATGCAATTTTAGTTAGTTTTTTATGCTTCTTGATGTGTGCTTTTGAATATGGCTAGTTGGACCAAATATTTCTATTAAACATATAGGCCATTGGATTTTACTTATTTCACTTTATTCCCTAATAAATCACATTGATGACACACGTAGAGGCCCTATAAACAGAAAGAAAGGAAGAAAGAGAAAAGAGGAGAATGAAGGAGGGAGGAGAAGAAGGCAACAAGTGAGGAAGAAGAAGGCATAATGGGAAAGAAGCAGAGGCAAAGAAAGAAGAATGGGAGCTAGGGCACGGCTCAAGTCTTTCTGACCATCGATTTAAACCCTAAAATTATTTATTAATTGATTGAAATCTCCATTGTATGTGGTTAGATTAGGGATTGAAGTGTGAAATTATGGGTTTAAAGTTATGACCGATTTTGGGTAAATTTTGGAGTTATTAAGGTTGTTATTTGGAATTGAATTGAATAATTTGAAGAACGGGAAAGGAGTAGGTCTGCGTTAATTTTGATTCAAGTGAGAAATTATAATAAACTGAATAACCCTAAGTAGGTCCTAAATCTAGAAAGAACTCAACTAAACTTGAGCCTAAACTTAGTTAGACTTGAATTGAATTGAACTAAGAACTGAATGTAAACCAAACTGAACGACTATTGTTATGTCCTACACTCTCGATTTTGGTGAGCATTGTCTGAGAATTTGTGCAAACTACTGAATATTGAACTAAAGTTGAATTGATGTTAACTTTAATGAAACTTGAGCTAAACCCAAACTGATGTGAACCTGCACTAAGTTGAAATGAACTAAAACTAAGTTGAACTAAACCTAAGCAAAACTTCTATGTGAATTGGAGTAACTGGAAGGCTGAACCCTGAACTTTAAGTTCGCATCACTTTGAATAGGTTCTTTTACTTGGGTGTTCCCTATGAGTTGTTAGAAAACTGAAAGGAACTGAGGAAACCTAATCAAAACCTACACCTTAACATGACCTGAATTGAATATGAATTGAACTTGACCTAAACTTAAGGGAATAGAAGAAAACCAATTGGAATATACAAGCTATTTTATGTGCATGTGTGTGTATGATTAGTTTCATTAGAGTACCTTGTGAGTGACGTATGTAAGTTTTATTGCTTAATTTTCTTTTAAATTTGAGGTAGTCCACGCTCTTAGATCCTAATGTGGTTGGCTGAAAAATACTAAGTTTCGATTCAGGATGATATTGGCAATTTGACTTAAGTACTATCTCGCTTCATCCTAAGTATAAACAAGTTTCAGTTAAAATGATTTGACTAGGGTTGATTTTGATTAGATTTGTAGGTTTTATACATCAGTTAGCTTTGCTGTGTAAAAGTTATTTATTGGTTAGTTCATTTTCAGTGTGGTTTAAATGATCTTGATGAGTTTTAGATTTTAAACCCAAGAGTTTTATGGTAACTAATTAAGCTTTGAAAGTAATTTATGAACCATGAGACTCATTGATTTACCTAAACTAAATACTTTATGATTTCAAAGTCAGTTCTCAGAAAAAGAAAGTTGTGAAAAGAAAATGTTGTAAAGCATGGTGCCTCTTTAAGCCTTATTAATTTATTTGCACGGGCTTGAAAGATTTTATAGGGGTAGGAAGTCGAGTACAACATGATTTCTGATGTGTTCAGGGGTTCATGAGTGTGAGAAAATAAAGGACCGGCCTTTAGTATGGAATAGGTTGTCAAAATTTACCTAGATGTGTGAACGCTACTAGAACGCAGCTACCAGAGTTGCCTCGAACGCAGGTAGTAAGAGAGGAGGAGATGCGAGAAGTCCTGATTTAGGGCATTGTGTGATTATTATCTTTTTAAGTAGCCCCCAAGCCTTCTTATATAGCTCTAGTTCGATTAGGATTTCTGTCACATATTGCCTTAAGTGGCCGTCCAGCCTACTTATATTAGGGCCAGCCAATAGCTCCCACTTAACCATGTAAGCTCCAAATCACATGTTCTCTACAAATCATAACTCTTCACGCTTCATACAAGGGTAGAACGTGCGATCAGAAAGCAACTTATAGTGTTATATTAAGTCACCATCTAATTAACGTAACACTTTCTCGAAATATGATACCCCCAATCATCCTAGACACCACTGATGACATTTCTAATCCCTTTATGTCGTGTGATATATCATATAATTATATACGCAATATAATCACTAGGGCTGATATAGTGAAGATGGATATATTACTTTTTAAACGCTCATGATATTTCGTCTTAGCTTAAGTGATTTCCTAATGTATTCTCATTAAACTGTATACGTCGTGGCCCTTTAAGAAACATATTAAGGTAGCATTATCCAGCTTTGATTTCATATCATAGTTTTAAGTGAAAAGATCATCCTTCATAGGTCACACAGTGATGAGACATAGAGAAGTCAATTGTCACTCTATGTATTAGTTGTCTTTTAAATACATAGGAAGAAATGTGTGCCATGGTGTAGCTCCCATTTAGCTGGGCCCATCACCCTATACATCATGCGAATTGCCAGTCTAGATTTTCACCAAAAAATCTAATCTGAGCCACTAGATCAATACACTAAATGATAATCTTAACACTCAAGATTCAACTTTGAAGGCTGCATTATGAAATCATATTTTATATTTGACTCCCTTAAGTCTCGCCTTAGACTGACTAAGGTGACTATGTTCATTTTATTCATACATTTCCAGTGTGGATAATCACTATTACATATGTAGTGCCAATATGATTCAGTCTCATCCAGCCCACTACTCAAGCGACAGGGCGATTACCTATGTGACCAAGTCAATCAAAAACCTGTGACATTGGATATACCTAACATGTAACAGTAAATCACGAATATTTAGGAAAAGAAACATCAATCTTCATTACATAAATGCTAATTACAAGAGAAACTTATCTGTGACATCACAAAATTTATTCAAATACTAAACCCTATGAAGTTCTAGACTCAACGCATGATTCTTTTAAAGTATCTCCGGGTGTCGGCTTAGTTAATGGATTAGCAATCATCTTGTCAATAGATATATACTTGATGGCAACCTCCTTTATCTTTATGGCATTTTGCACGAAGTGATAACAACTTTTGATATGCTTGGCCTTCTGATGGAACTTCAAATCCTCAGCGAATTGGATAGCAGTTATGTTGTCACACAATATCTCAATAAGATCATCAACTATAGGAGTAAGATTAAGATCTTAAAGGAAACTGCTAACCCACATTGCCTTCTGTGTGGCGAGGCTACATACAACACACTCTGCCTTCATAGTCGACCTAGTTATGCAATATGCATTTTTTTCCTGACTGCACCATGATGTGGATCCCTCACCTATGGTGATGAAAAAACCTAAGGTTGACCGAGACTCATCTGTGTCACAACCCCAATCGACATTTGAATATTTTCTTAACTTGAGGACCCCACCTTGATAGCAAAGTACCAAGTCAGCTGTACCATGAAGATGGCGTGTGATTCTATTGATAGTTTGCCAATGAGCAGGTCCTAGGTTAGTTTGGTACAACTTACCAAGCTAACTGCAAAGCACACGTCAGGTCATGTACATAATATGATGTACATTAAGCTTCCTACGGCACTAGCATAAGGGACATTGCTCATTGTCTTCTTTTCATAATCTATTTTAGGGCATTGGTCAAAACTCAAGGTCAGACCCTTCTCAACTTGAGTGTCCATGGGTTTGGAATTATGCATCCAAAATCGATCAAAGACCTTTTTAATATATACTTCCTAGCTTATACCTAAGAGCTTCTTGGAACGGTTCCTGATTATTTCCACACCAAGGACATACATAGCTACACCTATGTCTTTCATCTCAAAGATAGAGGACAACTACTTCTTAGTGGATTTAATGATCTCCAAGTTGTTTCCAACCAGCAGTATGGCGTCAACGTATAGGGTAAGAAACATAATCTCTAGTTGTCCCTTTAACATACACATAACGGTCCTCTAGAGCTATGGATAAGCCAAACGAACATTTTTAGATGACACACCTTATCCACTTGTGTCGTTGATACAAAACCAATGGGTTGGTCCATATAGATCTCTTCCTTTGGGTTAGAATTGAGGAAAGCAGTCTTTACGTCTACTTGAAACAACTCTAGATCTAAATGGACAATCGGGGCTAGGAGTAGGCGAATAGAGGCATCTCACCACAAGAGAAAATGTCTCTTCATAGTCTATACCCTCAAGTTGGGTAAAACCTTTCGCTACTAGATGGGCCATGAACTTGCCAATCAATCCATTTGTCTGACGTTTTATCTTGAAAACCTACTTGTTTCTAATAGACTTACATCAAGGTGGAAGATCAATAAGTTCCCAAACTTTGTTTCTTTCCATTGAGTCTATTTCATCCCTCATCACATCCATCCACTCTTTGTGATTTGGTGATACAACCACCTCTTAAAAACAGATAGGCTATTTAACTTCTAAGAGAACATAGGAATATTTTCTTTTCGATTTGGAAATATCGTTAAGGAATTCTTTTGTGTTCACTCCTTCAGATCTTAGGACCTTCATTATTTGTCTACCTAGCTAAGGAATCCCTTGATATTTCTCTAGGAGGTGTGGGACCTTGATTATGTATGGAATCACTCTCACTATCCCTTTGGGGTGTGGGATCTTGAATATGTGGACTAACTTTTGTTCTGAAGTAAGAGATTGAGGAAGAACCTTATTCTCAGGTTAACTCTCCTAAGGAGATTGAGGATGAACCTCATTCTACAAAGCAAATAAGCCTCCCCCATTTGTGTCACCTAGGGGAGGTGCACCATCCTCAGCAGCTTGGTGAGAATTCAAATTCTCCCCCTTACTGAGAGATAGTTGAATGTTTTGCTGCAACTCATACAATTTGATGTCCTTTTTCATTTCATCAATGCTTACGAACTCATCCTTAAGAAAGTCGACATTACAGGAATCCATTTACCTCATGCCACCATTTGGATGTTGCCCGTACATCACATATCATTTGGAATGTTCAGAAAAGCTTACGAATACCATCTTGGTAGCTCTTGGATTAAGTTTCCCATGTTTGTGGGTTGGGTTATACACATAGCCTGCTGAACCCCCATGGGGGTAAGTGATCCAATCATGGCTTTTTACCAAACCATAACTCATATGGCGTCATAAATATGCTCTTACTTGGCACAGTGTTAAGTATATAGGTCACCATAAGCAGTACATGCCTCCCAAAGACTGCTTGGGAAGTTGGCATTTGCCATTGTTAACCTAACTGTGTCAAGTAATGTTCGATTCCTACGCTTTACAACAACCTCGATCGGTATGAAGATGTAACACCCCGACCTCACCGGGTCGTGTTACACGCCACAGTCTTTCCCTGGGAAAGACTATTAAGGCAACTTGCTTAACCAATTTGAAACTTAACCTATTGGGACTTAAAAACTTAAGAAAACTTACATAGCATATGTGCCACAATTACAGAACTAGGCTTTGGACTTAACGTTAAGCTAGGAGAGGTAGTATTTTCTTAATTCCTGGAGCGAAATAGACAGAGTTTCCCCTGAAAATTGACCATTTCCCCAAGCCTAAGCATTGCATTAAGATCCCTGAATTGCATAAAAGTACACAAGAACACCAAAACTCAACGGCTACATACCGGAGTCCACAACTCTACACGCCACATGCCCGGAGTATACAGAGCCTTTCTAATGTTCATGAACCTTACAAAAAGATAATTAATTACATAACCTTACAATCATAATGGACATTACATAACGATATCATAAACACAGCAATACATCCGAGCAAGTCCACTCTAGGCGATCCACGCATCAGTCACATACCTATGGATCTCGGAAAAAGGGAAAAAGTAATGGGAATGAGCAACCACCGCTCAGTCAGTAAACTCTCTCTCCTAAAACATACTCAAAATACATAATAACTTGTGAAAGACTTTTGTAATTCATTTTATTTGAGCAGCTTTCACATAACACATCATACTTGAGCCATAATCTAAGAGAAAGAGTAATCATACTAAAAATCTTAAACTTCAGAAGAAACCGTAATACAAAAACTTACCATAATAGGTTTACGGAAACCCAAAAACATAGCGTAAAAAAAGGGGTTTTATACATAAGTACAGCTTACTAAAATCTCACGTGGTATCTTAATTGCGTATATGAGGAGACTAGACTCTTAGAGGTACTTTGTTACTGCCATCCCGAGACGGCCAAACTCGAGCGGCAACATATGCCTATCCAGACAGACATCATACTATGCTGAGACATAACTTTCGTACTTAGACTTCAGGCGGGAATCAAACCACCAACCCTGAATCTATCATAACGTAACTTATGTGATACCAGGCGGAAACTAAGCCACCATCCTTGGGTCTCAAATTTAAGCTTAAAGTTTCTAGAGTAGCTCCTCTATGTATACATAAACATAAGCATAAACATAAGTATTCAAACACAAACATACTTATATTTGCTCACATATATGTCTTAGGAACTTATAACATTCATACACATACATACTTAATAAACAAACATGCTTAAACTTGTTCATATATATATATATATATATATATATATATATATATATATATATATATATATATATATATATATATATATATATATATATATATATATATATATATATATATATATATATATATATATATATATTTGAACTCATAACATAAAAACATAATCCTCTTGCAACTTTAGCTTTTAGGCAAACAACAAGAAAAGCCTCTTAAAAATCATGGTGAGTCTACTAACTCACGATTCAAAACTTGGGTAGTTAACCAGCATGTACTCCAAAGCTAGGATTCGTAAATAATCACCTTCAGTTGCCCTTTTTACGCTCATTTCAATCTTTCAAACGCAAAAGGATGAACATGATACAAGCCAAGTTTGCTAACTCATAAATCGACTTCGTGAATAGCTTAAAAGCTTTTCATAATCGTAATAAATTTGCTAACATGTAAACTAACTTTGTAAAATGCGTTTACTAATTCGTAAAACGACTTAGTTTCTAACTTAAATGCTTCGTATAAATGTAAAACGACTGCTAACTCATAAAACGACTTCACTTTTTAGCTAAAAAGCTTCTTTTAAACGTAATATGTCTGCTAAATCGTAAATCGAAACTCGTTTGAGACATAACGTATTTAGTTAATGCTTAATTCAAACTAAGTTCGAAATCGAAACCCATTTGAAACTTAGATACTTAGTTAGCAATAAATGCAAGCTAGATTCGTTTGAAAATTCCATTTTAAAACTCAAGATGGGTGTAAGGATAAACTAAAGGCTTAAAATGTTCCCAAACTTGGTACCATTCAAAAACTTAAAGCACTTGGCTCGTTTATGAGGCAAACATCTCTTCATAAATTTTCAATGTAAATGCTTCTTGAAATGTAACGGTTTTACCAGCTCTTGACTCGAAACTTCATAAAGACTCAAGTTTGACCAAAATGTACTTTGAGGCCAACTTATGAAGTAGTGTGTTTTCAAACGCATTAACCCTAGACTAGGTAACCCGGGGTTGTTCAAATGAAATAGTTAGTATTTGCAAACTTCTTAAAACCAGGCTTGAATGTACACCAAAACAATAAAGACTTCTTTTACTTTTAAACCACCCTCTTGTATCCCAAACGATCTTCAATGCTAACTTGTTTGATATGAAAATCGAAAGCAACTTTAGAGAGTTATATGCAGTTCTAAATCATGACAGCTACCATTTTAAAACATCAGGCAACCTTTCAAGAACATATTGGTTTTGCCCTAGCATAACAAAAGCTTAATTCATTTGTTTGTCCACACGTACAATTGAATTCATACAACAACAATCCAATCTACTAATTCAGCAAACTGATTCGTATAATTATTATTCGAAATCCATAAAATAGGAGGGATTAAGGGTTTACCCACCTCGAATTTGAGTTATAGCACGCGAAAGGGGCTGGATTGAAGATAAGTTCGAACACCCAAAGCTAAGAGTCTCCTCTATTCTTCGCGTGACACACGACCACCCTGACCCACAAACCTAACTCGCGATTTCTGAGAATTTTAGGCACAACTAAGATGAAATTAGGGTGAGGATTGAATTTATAGAAGAAGAAGAGGTTCGAATTCAGCTTGCATGCTCGAAAACGGACGGGTGTTCGGTCGAGCTCGCGCCGATTCGCCCCCGCCTGCGGCCGGTTCTAGCCCAGCCACGCGTGAGGTGGTTCGTCGGCACCTGAAGTGCGTCACCTGGGGTCCGGTTTGGTCGAGCGTGCAGCGTGGCAGCGAGGAGAGGAGATGGGAAGGCAGGTGGGGGTTCTCTAGTTGAGGTGTCGTGAGGCAGGGGAAGCAGAATGAAGAAGATGGAATTGGGGGGGTCGCGTGCCTCAACTGCTTTTGCCCCCTTCTCTCTCTCTCTTTTTTTTTGATTCAATTACACCACAAAACAACAGCCTATTGTATTATTAATCGAATTCCCAGCATCTAATTCTAAACCGAGATCCTAAGTATAATCGTGGGTTAGTTTACTCGCCCTTCGATATTATGTTAAGATTCGATTCAATAATTGTAGATTCAGTCCTGAGGTTCGATTTATTAGTCATTCGGAAAAATTTAGTCGCTTTAGTACTCGATAATATAATTCTGTAACGCTCCTTTGAAACTTTCATAAAAATTAGCTCAAACGGCACATCGATATAATTATATCTATTGCAATAATGTCCAAAATAGGTCTATTAACACTACAAATATGAATTATTGACTTAATAAATAAGCGGAAATTTACAGGCATTACGCTATCCCCCCTAAAAGAATTTCGTCCTCAAAATTCGTACTCTTTGGTCACATGATGCGAAATAAATTCATATATACTTATATAAATGAAAGTACTTAAAAGAAAGATTTCTTACCGACTTTCATTCACGTCATGGAGCTGTGAGATTGGTGGAGTCATTTCCTTGCTTGGAGATTGTTGCCGCCTTGCTTACTTGTTGGTTCAGTCCTTTGATTGGCTTGCATGTTTTCCTGTACTTTCTTTGGACAATGGTTTTGGTAATGCCCAATTTCTCCACACTCAAAGCATGCCCCAGTTAATCTTGCACAAGGTCCATTATGGAGCTTGCCACACGTCTCGCATCGAGGCCTTGGCTCATATGCAGTGCGGTCCTTTTGAGATTGATGATTGGAGTTAGGTTTCCTCCCTTTCCCACGTACCCCTCCTTGTGAGCTCTTGACCTCACGCTTCCTTTTCTGTTGCGTAGCTAACTTAGATGCCTCACACTCATCTATAACGCGCTCCACTTTGATGGCTTTTTGGTACATTGTTTGGAGATTTGGAAAGGTTAGTGCAGCTATGTTTGTTTTTAACTTAGCTTTGAGGCCTCTCTTAAACCGTTCCATTTTCATTTCCTCATTTGCCAATTGATGAGGAGCAAACCTACTCAATTCATTAAACTTAGATATATACTCAATAACTAGCATTTTTCCTTGCTTTAAGTTCAAAAATTCCTGCTCTTTAGCCCATTTTACCTCCTTAGGATAGTATTTTTCATCTAATAATCCCTTGAACTGTGCCCAAGTTAGTGGTTGTTCACCTTCTTTTGGTTTAACGGTATCCCACCAAAAACTAGCATCTTTCTCAAATAAGTGAGCTGCAAACCTCACCTTATAATTGGCAGGATACTCCATAACTTCAAGTAATCCTTCAATCTTCCTCTTCCAGTGCTCATACTGAATTGGGTCCAGCGCTCCGTCAAACATAGGTGGCTTAAGCTTCAGAAATTTAATTAGCATCTCTATCTCATCATTTGGAGGCGGAGGTGGAGGAGGATTTTGCCTCTCTTCCGACATATCGTACACTATCTTAACTCCTGCACTCATGATAAAACTCCAGGTTACCTATGTGCGTCATATACATGTATTGCTTATAACAGAAATTTTATCAGCCCCCTCCCAGTAAGCTTACAACAATTCAACACTTAACACTTAACACTTAATATACAACATACATCGCATAGCACATAACACATAGCACATAACACATAACTCTTAGCACATAAAAACATATCGGCAAGTCAAACTTCTCTCTTCTTCTAATATATAAAACCCAAACTTCTCTCTTCTTCTAATATATAAAACCCAGCCTGTCTCTGATACCACCAAATGTAACACCCCGAACTCACCGGTTCATGTTACATGCCACAGTCTTTCCCTGGGAAAGACTGTTAAGGCAACTTGCTTAATCAATTTGAAACATAACCTATTGGGACTTAACAGTCAAAACTTAAGAAAACTTACATAGTATATGTGCCACAATTACAGAACTAGGCTTTGGACTTAACGTTAAGCTAGGAGAGGTAGTATTTTCTTAACTCCTGGAGCAAAACGGATAGAGTTTCCCCTGAAAACTGATCATTTCCCCAGGCCCAAGCCTTGCATTAAGATCCCTGAATTGCATAAAAGTACAAAAGAACACCAAAACTCAACGGCTACACGCAGGAGTTCACAACTCTACGGGCCACACGCCCGGAGTATACAGAGCCTTTCTAATGTTCATAAACCTTACAAAAAGATAATTAATTACATAACCTAACAATCATAATCGACATTACATAACGATATCATAAACATAGCAATACAGTCCAAGCAAGTCTACTTTGGGCGCTTCAGGCACCAGTCACATACATGTGGATCTGGAAAAAAGGAGAAAAGTAATGGGAATGAGCAACCACCGCTCAGTGAGTAAATTCTCTCTCCTAAAACAGACTCAAAATACATAATAACTTATGAAAGACTTTCGTAATTCGTTTTATTTGAGAAACTTTCACATAACACATCATACTTGAGCCATAATCTAAGAGAAAGAGTAGTCATAATAAAAGACTTAAACTTCAGAAGAAACCGTAATACAACAACTTACCATAATAGATTTACGGAAACCCAAAAACATAGCGTAAAAAAAGGGGTTTTATACATAAGTACTGCTTACTAAAATCTCACATAGTATCTTAATCACGTATATGAGGAGACTAGACTCTTAGAGGTACTTTGTTACTGCCATCCCGAGTCGGCCAAACTCGAGCGGCAACATACGCCTATCCGGACAGACATCATACTATGCTGAGACATAATTTTCATACTTAGACTTCAGGCGGGAATCAAACCACCATCCCTGAATCTATCATAACGTAACTTATGTGATACCAGGCGGGAACTAAGCCACCATCCCTGGGTCTTAGATTTAAGCTTAAAGTTTCTAGAGTAGCTCCTCCATGTATACATAAACATAACATAAACATAAACATAATTATTCGAACACAAACATACTTATACTTGCTCACATATATGTCTTAGGAACTTATAACATTCATACACATACATACTTAATAAACAAACATGCTTAAACTTGTTCATATATATATATATATATATATATATATATATATATATATATATATATATATATATATATATATATATATATATATATATATATTTTGAACTCATAACATAAAAACATAATCCTCTTGCAACTTTAGCTTTTAGGCAAACAATAAGAAAAGCCTCTTAAAAATCATGGTGAGTCTACTAACTCACGATTCAAAACTTGGGTAGTTAACCAGCATGTACTCCAAATCTAGGATTCATAAATAATCACCTTTAGTTGCCCTTTTTACGCTCATTTCAATCTTTCAAATGCAAAAGAATGAACATGATACAAGCTAAGTTTGCTAACTCATAAATCGACTTCGTGAATAGCTTAAAAGCTATTTATAATCGTAATAAATTTACTAACATGTAAACTAACTTTGTAAAATACATTTACTAATTCGTAAAACGACTTAGTTTCCAACTTAAATACTTCGTATAAATGTAAAACCACTGCTAACTCATAAAAAGACTTCACCTTTTATCTAAAAAGCTTGTTTTAAACGTAATATGTTTGCTAAATTATAAATCGAAACTCGTTTGAGACATAACGTATTTTGTTAACGCTTAATTCAAACTAAGTTCGAAATCAAAACCCATTTGAAACTTAGATACTTAGTTAGCAATAAATGCAAGCTAGATTCATTTGAAAATTCCATTTTAAAACTCAAGATGGGTGTAAGGATAAACTAAAGGTTTAAAATGTTCCCAAACTTGCTACTATTCAAAAACTTAAAGCACTTAGCTTGTTTATGAGGCAAACATCTCTTCATAAATTTTCAATGTAAATGCTTCTTGAAACGTAGCGGATTTACCAGCTGTTGACTCGAAACTTCATAAAGACTCAAGTTTGACCAAAATCTACTTTGAGGCCAACTTATGAAGTAGTGGGTTTTCAAACGCATTAACCCTAGACTAGGTAGCCCAGGTTTGCTCGAATGAAATAGTTAGTATTTGCAAACTTCTTAAAACTAGGCTTGAATGTACACCCAAACAATAGCGACTTCTTTTTCACCCTCTTGTATCCCAAACAATCTTCAATGCTAACTGGTTTGATATGAAAATCGAAAGCAACTTTAGAGAGTTATATGCAGTTCTAAATCATGAAAGCCACCATTTTAAAACATCAGGCAACCTTTCAAGAACAGATTGGTTCTGCCCTAGCATAACAAAAGCTTAATTCATTTGTTTGTCCATGCGTACAATCGAATCCATACAATAACAATGCAATCTACTAATTCAGCAAACTGATTCGTATAATTATTATTCGAAATCCATAAAATGGGAGGGATTAAGGGTTTACCCACCTCGAATCTGAGTTATAGCACGCGAAAGGGGCTGGATTGAAGATAAGTTCGAACACCCAAAGCTCAGAGTCTCCTTTGTTCGTCGCGTGACACATGACCACCTCGACCCACAAACCTAACTCGCGATTTCTAAGAATTTTAGGCACAATTAAGATGAAATTAGGGTAAGGATCGAATTTATAGAAGAAGACGAGGTTCGAATTCACCTTGCATGCCCGAAAACGGACGGCGTTCAGCCGAGCTCGCGTTGATTCGCCCCTGCCTGCAGTCGGTTCTAGCCCAGCCACGCGTGAAGTGGTTTGCCGGCACCTGAAGGGCATCACCTAGGGTCCGGTTTGGTCGAGCGTGCGGTGTGGCAGCGAGGAGAGGAGATGGGAAGGCAGGTGGAGGTTCTCTGGTTGAGGTGTCGTGAGGCAAGGGAAGCAGCATGAAGAAGATGGAATTAGGGGGCGTCGCGTGCCTTGACTGCTTTTGCCCCCCTTTCTCTCTCTCTTTTCTTTTTGATTCAATTAATCCACAAAACACCAGTCTATTATATTATTAATCGAATTCCGAGCATCTAATTCTAAACCAAGATCCTAAGTATAATCGTGGATCAGTTTACTCACCCTTTGATTATGTTAAGATTCGATTCAATAATTGCAGGTTCAGTCCCGAGGTTCAATTTACTAGTCGTTCGGAAAAAATTTAGTCACTCTAGTACTCGATAATATAATTCAGTAACGCTCCTTCGAAACTTTCGTCAAAATTACTAACGTTATTAATAATACCAAGGTAATTGTAATTGCGATAATATTTATTTTTGATAAAAATAGACGCTCAAATGGCACATCGATATAATTATATCTATTGCAATAATGTCCGAAATAGGTCTATTAACACTACAAATATGAATTATGGACTTAATAAATAAGCGAAAATTTACGAGCATTACAGAAGAGTTTTAACTTTTTGTTCTAATTGAGTATCTATTTCTGCTAGAAGCTCTTGAACACATCAAGTGCCTCATAGAGGAGAGATAATAGGTACACAAACCCATATTGTGAATAATTTTCTATTAGACTTATGAAGTACATTGCCTCATGATGTGCTTTCATGTTCATGGGTCCATAGATGTATAATTGGGTTAATTCTAAGGGACTTGATGCTCTCAAAGCCTTACCAAAAGGTTTTATGATTGCTTTGGTAGCTTGACGTGGCTCACACCTATGCAACTTAACCATGGTGAGTGGATCTAAGAGATCTTATTTAGGTAGCCTACTCATTCTATCTTGACCCACATGGCTAAGTCTAGCATGCCATTTAATAGATTCAGAATTAGACATAAAATATGAGATATAAGTAGAAGATATATTATTATAAGAATCATCTAAATCCAAAACAATGAAATGTTTTTTCAATGTTACATGGCCAAACAAATTGCCATTATAGCAAATGTTTAAACCATTAGGATGAAAACCAAAAGTAAAACCTAATCTCATCAAAGAAACAAAAGACACTAACGAGCATTGCACCGCAGGTTTATAGAGAGTGTTGAAAAGAAGTAACTTGTTTCCTCCACGGAGTTTGACCTGGTATGTTCCTACTCTAAGGACATCTTCTTCACTGCCATTCCCTCGAATGACAGTCCATGAACCCACTAGGTAGCGATGAAACTCTATGAATCTAGCTTTATATTGAACTATTGGCTTGGTTACTCCCATGTCTATAATCCATTGAAGAAGAAAATTAGCAACAGATGTATCAAAACAAACATATAATTTAAGAGTTTTAGTAGAAAGAGGTAACTTGGTCGACTCAGGATAATCCTGAGCAAAATGCCCCTTATTTCCATAGCTATAACCCTTCAGATGTGTTGTATTCATTACTCTTAGCCTTCTATTTCTTAGAAAAAAACTACCTTTAGAGCAAGACATTTGAAGAGGCAATGAAGCTTCTTTGGGCTTCTTGTCATGATAAGGCTTGTTGCCCTTGGGCATGTTCATTTTGGCAACAAATGCCATAGTAGAAAGGGATATGCTTTCAAGTGTTCTTACTTCATTTCGAGGTGCTTTAAAATCGCCTTGAAGGTTTGAATGTTCTCATTATGCGACAGAATGAGTTTAAAACCTCTCCAATGTTTATTTTTATCAAGGACAGCCCTAATCACATTCAACACCAATTCCTCCTCATAAACATCTCACCCAGTAGCCTTAAGATCTCGAACCCTGCCACTCATGACTCGAAGATGTTTGGAGATACTTTGGCTAGAGTTGATAGTATATTGCATCCACTTTAACTGTGAGGTATACAACCTTGTAGCGGATGTTTGACTAAACTTGATCTTATGCTAGGCCCACATGTCCTTAGCAATGGGTTAATGTTCAAATTCTCCCAGGAGATCATTATGCATGCACGACAATAGAGTGTAGCGTTCAGAACGATCCTTTTTGAACCAAGCCATGTATGCTCATGGATTTTCCATATACTGCTTACGACCAAATAATATCTTTGCCCTACTCATCTTTGTCTACCATGGAAGACATAGAAGTTGTCAGGAGATCTAGCATGTCACTCTCATTCTGGGTGAATTAAACCTTTAATGTCATCGATTGTGATTTGTGCTATCCTGTTTTTCATTAGAAGAGATACTACCTATAAAATTCTTCAATGCTATATCTAAATGTTTATATAAAGTGTTAGGCATTTCGTTAAATAATTAAATTATCAAAAACCCCATTATTCATATCATATGTTCGAAAATTTTGCTATGCCCATAATCATCACATATGAATATGAATATGAATTAGAAGTTTTTATAATTTAATTATCATCTAATTCTATAGAATCTTTGTTAAGTTAATTAACACAAGTATGACCAAGATATTCAATTGGATTATGTAAGACTCGTTTACATAAACTCAATCTATATAGAACAAATCTATTTAACGTGTCTCATTTGAAACTTTATTTGATTTACATAGGATACATAACTATATATTCAACTGCAATAGCTCATATTATATAAAACTTATTTGATATAATAACATAAAATTCTAAAACAAAATTAGGTTACAAGAACTAAATCACACAAAACTTAGTTATAATTTTTCTTATAACACTAAAATATTATAAGCACATTCATAATATTTAAATTCCATAACACAAATTCATAGGGTACTGCTCAATATCAGATTACAAGGCCGAATGAAACAAATTTATAAAACAGTATGAAACAAATTCATAGTTAAACACTAACAAACAATTCAATATGAACAAAGATTGGGAACAATTTAGAAACCGAAACAACAAGAAATATACTAAAACTCATATGCGGCCTGGTTTCATAAATCAAGCCATTAAAAAAAGGGTCCATGCCTAAAAAAAAAACTGAGGCTCTAAACCAACTTCGTGCAACCCTAAAATTGAGACCCTAAACAAACTTTTACCCCTTTCCTCTCTATCTCACCCCTCATTCCCTCTCAGATTTCTCATATTTGTTTCTTGAATCCTGAGCCATGGGCATAGAACATTCAGCTCTTGCTGCTCACCATAATAGATGGTTGCCACCTCTTAATTCCATTCCCTCGCTCTATGGTGGCTCCCCTTAGATAGCTGCAACCGCTGCTCCACATGATATAAAACCTCCCCTCCACCTGGAATATGAGACCTACGAACAAGACTTTGCATTCCTGGCTAAAATGGACATCACATTGTATAGATTAGCCAAAAGTCGAATTGATTGTTGTGCCCTACGCTGCCAATGCATCACTGAGGCGATAGCGTGTGGGGTTCATGCGCCCTTGTAATGATGGTTTATTGGTTTTTTCAGATGGTGACATATAAATCGAAGGTCATGGAGATGAATGGAGGAAAGACAGCCTCTGGTGATGGTGCTTGACACACATGCGCCACCCATTCGAGTGGTTTTCTAATGCTTATGGCTTCAAATCTAAGTCTCTTGCTTCTACCCTTCTCTCTCTTTTTTAATTAATTCATGGAAGTACGTAGGCCACCGAGCCATGGTCGGGGCTGGTGCCGTTGCGGCCTAATGGGCGATAGCGGGTGTCTTATAAGGATTATGGGGAAGGTGGGGCCTCAAGTGGCCACAAAAGGCCCAGGATTAGAAAATCAGAGGGCTATGGTAGGGGCTTAGGGTTTAGGTGCATCGACTACCACATGTAGCACACAAAAATCATGCGTTTAAGGATTAAACAACAAAATTAAAGAATTTAAACAAAACTAATCATTAAATCTGGACTAAGTTCTTCTCATAAGTATTAGTAGCATAATAGTAAAGTTATACGTGCAAAGTGCGTATTTGCTGGGTTGATACACACAGTCGCATAAAAAGAAAAAACTTCATTCATAGGTTAATTGCACATAGAAATATAAAAGGAGCATGCTTTGGTACGATTTAATTGCATAATTATGAAAATAATTAATAATGAATGAAACAATCGGGCCCAAAACTAAACAATTTTAGCTCTGCTTCAACTATTGGAAAATAAAGGACTTACCTTTAGAGTGGAATAGGTTGTCGGTATTAGCCTACAAAGTATGAATGCTGCTAGAAGCTGGCTACCAAACTCATCTCAAATGTCATGTCCTAAACTGAATCTCTCTAGATGTTTAGGAGGCCATGAGAGTGGATAAGAGGTGGGAAGTCTTGATTTAGGGCTCTGTATGGTAGTTGTCTGTTTAATAGACCACCCCCTAAAGCTCCATATATAGATTTGGGTTGATTAGGGTGTCTATCATTTAGCAGCCTAAGTGGTCATCCACTCTAATTATATTAGGGCCGGCCAACAGTGATTAACATATGCAATCTAGGTTAATGGTCTAGTGCTAATGGAGGGGTTCAGTCTTGCGGTTAGGCAACTAGATACTATCTAGTCCAGGACTCTTAATTAACCTATACGGTCCAGGTTAATAGAGCTTCTCCTTGACTTTAATAGTTCTCGGAAATCTAGATGTTTGTTGGGTTGCAATCACCAAAGTGCTAAGGGCACTAGTATCTAGATGTAGTTTAACGACCTAACTTGTTTACTCAAAATGGAACCTGAATGTATGCATTTCAAATAAGTTGACGTGAAACTTGAAAAAGGTTCGTTAGTTATCAAATCATTTGATTTGAAATTGGCCTCCCTTTTCTTCCTTCCATTGGCTTAAAATGGATGTTTTATTATGTTCTATCAAGTTGTTTATCCTTTGGCTAAAAAAGCATCTTACATTTAACTCCCCATTGGTTTTTAAGAGTGAAGTGGTCAGCTAAAGTAAAGTAAAGTTGACTTATTATATTATCAAACTACTCATTCATAGTTGCTTTATATGTGCTTAATTAATATTTGCTATGGTTTTTTGTTTGTTTGAATGTCGGTTACCCATTGAGCACGTGGCTTGCTTAACCCTTTCTCTTTTCCATCTTTTCAGGTTCAGAGCAAGTGCATGTAGCCAAGTCAGGGTTGTGTGCTTTTTGTGCGTTAATGGCCTCTCTTTGCAGAAACTTTCTCAGTGGATGCCTTAAAAAGTTATTATATTCTAGTACCTATGTGTAAAGAAGTAGAAACTGTTTTAAAAACAAGTATGTACGTAAAAGGACTTTAGTAGCATGGTCTAGCTTGACTCTTTTACTCCAGTTTGACTACTTCTCCCCCATTCCTGTTTATGTTCGTAGAGGTTGAAGGTGACGACTCTTAGTTGCGCCTCTAGGCGTGTGACCCATGAGCAGGGAGAATTGCAACCACCTTAGCTTTTTTTAATAAATTTGAGCAGATGGCTTATGCAAGGTTTATCACGTTAGTATGTATTTAGTAGGAACGAGTTTTATCACGTTAGTATGTATTTAGTAGGAAGGAGTTTACTTAAGGTTGTGTGGACCCTAGTTGAGGAAAACAAATTCGTCATTTTTACAATCAGGTTTAACAAAATCCAAAACTACACCTTAACTAGCCTTAGGGACTCCCTAAGGGAGCCTTAGCGATGTAATATTCTTATATCGAGATAGGTGTAATACCTGCATTTTTAATTTGGTTGTATACTTATTAATCCGTCTAACGATTTTATCGAATGGCAACTATCTTACTTTAGTTAAGATGGATTAATATTTGTGTGTTTATTTAAGCCGATAAGCTTCATTAAAAAGGGACATTATTATTATTATTAATAATTTTGAAACTTCACAACTTGTTATATACACACACAAAAAAAATTAATACTCCATCAGATTTTAGCCCAAGCCAAATTGGCAGAATCGGGTGCGTTAACGAACACTAGAGATTTTGAGTTCAACTTTGGGTCTAGCCATTTTAGGGACTTGCGTTCTAGATGAACCATAACCAAAAAAATTAAAAGAAAAAGAACTAAAAAGGGGCAAAGCCCTTTCCCGGGCACAAAGAGAGACCAGAGAGGGGGGGTTTCTACCCCAGCCCGGCGATCCCGACCATGGCGGGGGAGAGAGAGAGAGAGAGAGGGGCGGTAGTGTCCTTGAATCGACCACCGTAGAACCTGGCCACCTTACCTTGCGCTATAACCACATCGATATAAAGAGAGAAAGAGATCGAGTGAGAGTGAGAAAGCAAGCTGAGAGAGAGGAATAGGGCCGCCACTAAAACCCCAGACCCGAGCCTCGAGGTTGGAGCAGTGTAGGGAGATGGGGAGTAAAACCATAACCCAGCGCGACCCTAGGCATTGCCACCACTACCATCATTGGCGGTCTAGCTTGAAGACAGGGCGAATGTAGGAGGGGCATGTGAATAATAGCGACAGCAGCACAAGGAATAGGGGATAAAACCTAGCTTCGAGTTAGCCCAATCAACCCATTTATGGGGTCCTTAAGCTTGGAGTGAGGTGGGTTCTTCTTGATTGCTAAACTACCAATAATTTACGATGTTTTAATGATTTCATTCAATTATTTGGGTTTCATATGGGATTGAAATCTCGAGCAAGTGAGAACAATGATGGCCGTTAGGTTGTTTGAGTTAATTGGAATTATTTGGTATTGAAATTGAGTCATCTCGAGGATTATTGTGGTCGGTGCCATAAGTAGGGAGTTCGGATTGTGTTACAAACCAATGAAATTGTGAAGTGCATTGTCAATGTGTTGATGATGTGTTTATCATTATTGATTGCCCAAAATCTATTTGAACATGCTGTCTAGGGAATCGTTGTTCTTGTTCCTTTCCTTATGTGCATGCTCAATGGTGATTATAGGTTCACCGACATATTGGAACTATACTCAGTGGTGAATATATTGCCTTGCCTTTGAGTCGTCCAAGCCCAATTTGGAAGAGTTTAAGTAGAAAATTAAGCATTCAAAGCGAGTCTTGCTAGAGCCTCTAACTGGATATGTTTTAGGACTGATTTATTAACCGTAATTCTAGTCTTTTTATACCCCCATGAGAGTACATTTGAATAATGCTTGTAAAGGTTTTAAAAGATCCTTCTTGGTTAAAGGATCACTTTTTGAGTCAATCACACCAACCTAGGGTCAAATGTGATTTTTTGTTATGCTAGGTACATGAAATGAAGATTCAAAAGTCCTTCTGAGGAACATTTCAAGAGTTTATTTGCTAAAACATTACCCTTCAAACGAGTAAAGTGTCAAGCAATGGTCGTGAGCTTGTTTAAATATTCCCTTTCATGCAACCTTGAAACAAATTTTCTAACAGAAGTAAATGACTAGTTTACTTAAGCAAACTGTTGAGCACTTTTAAGTGAAACCAATTATGTGTAAGTTGCAAATTAATGACTTTTAAGATGAGTTTTTAACATCAATTCCTTTGAAAAGCGAATATGTACTTGATCATTCACTGAGTGTGTGGCCTTATATGCTTATTATATGATATCAAATATCAAATTGTGTGTGATTGATACTTAAATGTACTATGTGTAGCTATTTTGTTTTCTTATGATTAAGAATCATTTAATTCACTGAGCATGTGGTAGCTAATTCCCTCTTTATTCCCCTTTTCCCTAGCTTCGTGAAATGACTGATAGAAGATGGTTCGCGTAAGCCGAGTTAGAGTCTCCCTTTCGCTTTTGGAAAGATGTTATATGTACATATATACGTAGACTTAGGAGTTTAATAATGTAATGTAACATAATTATAAGTTCTTGAGCATATGTAAATTAAACATGTTACTCCATGTATCATATATTAAATAGTAGTCACTTTCTATGGGTATGTAAGCCAATCATCTGATTAGTTAGTCGCTTTTGAAGTTGGAGTTGTTTGTTTTTGGGATGTAAACCCTTATGCTCCGAATGTGTGATCCGTTGATCTATATATTTTATTCTTTTCTTCTATTGAACTCCATACTTGGTGTACTCCGGGCCTATGGCTGGTAGAGTTGTGGTCTCCAGCGTGTAGCCATCGAGTCTATGGATATGTCTTGCATGTTTGTTCACTACAAAGACCTAATGTAAGGATTGAATCTTAGGAAATGGTCAGTTTTTAGGCGAAACTTTATTCATTTCACCCTAGGATTTAAGAAAACATTAACGCTCCTAACCTTAGGGGATAGGGGTGTTAAAAATGGTATCAGAGCAAGGTCCTATGACCACAGGCCGTGACCTAAGTCTTGCATCCACATAGCTGCCTAACTGTTCTGTAATTAGAGCAAACTGTTGGATTGAAAAAGTGAGGTATTTGCTAAAAGTATGGGCTAAATGACTTGTATTCTCATGAATAAGTTAAGTGTTAGCTCATCAGTAATGTTTCTTACATGCACTTGTGTTGATTTCGTTGAAAGTTTAAAGTACGCTTTGTTTGAACTCAAACGATTGCAGATGTTTTACCTCCAATCTCATCCGAAGCATTCCGCATGCTTGCCATTGTTGCCTGTATGTGGTCATGACCTGGGTTTGCAGCTTACAAGAAATATATTCCCTACATCCTATCATCCAATTATCCTTACTCATGAGTCAACTAGGTGCTATACTAACTGTCGTACGGGTTGCTATCATTGTTATGGGATTGGTAGTGTCCTGGGTATATTGAACCCTAAGTCACCTAGAAAAAAGACGAAAGGAAGAACCTAATGGACTTTAAAATTGTTACACCACATATGTCACATACTAGGTGAATGATCCACATATTGCTGGTGCTTCCTTAGTCCTAATGTAAAGTTCATAAGTTATGACATTCTATAGTGAACTTTTCTTTCCATACTGTAAATCCTTAAAGCCTTCACAAACTCCAATGGGACATATGGGTGTTATGGGCCACCTAGGCATAGCCATAAGGCCGTAAACAACGAAACCTTAGCTTTGGTATGCTGCTATTGTCTAGAACACATCCACCCACCTCTATAGCTACTTTATACAGCAAAATAAATAGCAAGTCACCCCATGAAAGTGCAAAGTCATTATTGGTGACTAGCTTCTAATAGTCCTGAAAAAGCTACAAACTTGCCTTTGACCATAGGTTACCACCTAAGGTTTATAATTCATATAGATGTCTAAACATTCACTCATGTAATGATATGGTGACTTTACATGTTTTAAAAAGCACATAAGAGCTTATAGGGCCATTTAGAGTTGTTATAAAATCGTCATTGATATGTTCGTCATTTAATTGCTAAGTAAAGGAACTCTTGATGTTAACTTAGTTTGGAATATGGTTGAGCTCGTCGAAATGGTTGACTTATGTGAATGGTTACATGGTAAGGTTATTGAATCGCTATTTGTACTGTATACCTCCTATCCCCTTAAGTTATATTCTTATTGCTCATTTGCATTTGTGCATAAAACATGATCTTGTGGACTTAGGAGTTTGTATTCGCTTATTCTTGCCCTTGTGTTATATACTTGATCGGATGACATGTTAGTGTACCCATGCCTATAATTACATTCGTGATTTGAAGGCTTATGAATGAGTGTGTGTAAAGTAACCCTTGGCATGACCCAACTGAACACCTTGGCACAATATAACTAAGCTATATTGCACTATGTTTGGTGATATAAGTGTCATATACCTCATGATAATTTTAATAGGAGATTCTATAGTTGTACTATGATAGCCATTATACTTAGTGCCATTATTATTTTACTATATCATGGTTATTGTATGTGGCCTTACCTTAATTCTTGGTGCCTTGTGATTAGGGTGTCATGCCATCATTTTGTAAATTACCACTACAATTTTAGACCAAAAATCAAAATTTACATATGTGTGTGCTTGCTTAAAGGCATTGCAAGTAAAATGCAAAAGTGCTAGGTGTACCCATAGTCATAATGAAGCTACATAAATAATAAATCTATGGAATATAATTATCAATGTGATTAATTGAAGTGTATGTTATGTTGTGATCTTGTGCTGGGTTACGTACTTTTGAAAATCTAATTAGGATACAAAGGGGCCTATATTTAATTTTATGAGCATGGCATCATATTTGAATATTTCCATGATTCAGAAATATCCAGTTCTAAACAAAAACCGCAAGGTAAAACATTATGTTAGCTATGGTATTATTGCGTTGCTGGATGCATGAACTTGGTATTAAACCTAGCTTCATCGAGGAAACACCTCCCTGTCTCCCTTAGTCAACTAATATGCAAGAAATGTACTCAAGTTCCTCGTACCTTTACTACCATTAGACATGCATTTCTACTATACCATCTTCCACCGAGTTGCTCCATTTCTCATTAATGATAACCCTACATTGTAGCCGCTTATAGCTACTTGCCATATACTTACTAAAACGAGATCTTATTACTTGTTCTTGGCTTCAATACTGAGTTGTTATGCCTATGTAATGTCATTACCAAATTGAATGTCATTTAAGGTTCGTTGTTATTGATAGAATGCTATGTCAGATTATGTGATGTGATGTTCTTACCACTATCATAATATGAAAGCTATTGCTGATTGATTTGAATTATGAAATAAGTTGATTACTTTAAGCTACCGGATAAATTTGAGTCAGTTGACTGCCTTAGGATGATCTTAATTTGTTCTGGTTGAGTTACCATAGATGAATGCCTTAGATAATAACTCATATTAATCTGTTTATCCAAAATTATTGGTTGCCTTACCAGTATTGCCCAGAATTAGACCAAAGGTCTGTATTTGCCTTAAAATAAGTATAATATGGTCTCCCACGCGAACTCATTTGGCCCTCTTGTATGCGATTTGCCCTTGGTGCCTTAACAGAGTGAGTAAACACTTGAAGAAGATTGGTAAGGAGGCGACTGGGTACCATAGGCTTTTTTTTTTTTTTTTCCTGTTTTAAAAGATACATTTACTTGTAAAGCAAGATTTTGGATTCTATTGTAAGTTGTGTAGATCTTACTATATATATGTGCGTATGGTGTATAACTGAACTGTAAGCTTCGGAATTTCGAGCATGAAATTCTTTTAAGAGGGGAAGAATGTAATACATACATTTTTAATTTTGTTATAGGCTTATTAATTCGTGTAATGGTTTTGTCTAATTATGACTGTTTTACTTTAGTTAAGATGGATTGATATTTGTGTGCTTATTTAAGTGGATAAATGTCATTAAAAAGGGACATTATCATTAATATTATTAATTTTAAAACTTCACAACTTATTATATATGCTCAAAAAATTAATGCTCTGTCATATTTTAGGCCAAGCCAAATTACCAGAATCAGGTGCGTCAACGAACACTAGAGATTTGGGTTCGACTTTAGGCCTAGGCATTTTAGTGACTTCGGTTCTGGATGAACCAAAGCAAAAAAAAAAAAGAAAAAGAAGTAAAAAGGGGCAAAGCCCCATTCTGATCACGAAAAGAGACTAGAGGGGGGAGGTTTCTACCCCAGCCCCGCGACCCCAAACATGGCGGAAGAGGGAGAGAGAGGGGGTCATAGTGTGCTGCCATAAGTCGACAACCGTCGCACCTAGCCGCCTTGCCTTGTGCTGCAACCACATTGGCAGAAAGAGAGAGAGAGAGATCGAGTGAGAGTGAGGGAGGGAGCTGAGAGAGAGGATCAGGCTGCAGACAGGCGTCGGCGATGGTGATCCTTGGCGACGAGGTGTCTCCACTCATAGGCTTGATTTCGACAACCACCATGGCCCACGACCAAAACCCCATACCCAAGCCTCAAGGCTAGCACAGTGCAGGGAGATAGGGAATCCAAGCCTAACCCGCAGTAACACCAGGCACCACCACCATCGCCACTGTCAGTGATCTAGCTTGAAGGCAGGACGAATGAAGTAGGGGCATGTATGTAGTAACAGAAGCAGCATGAGGAACATGGGCTGAAACCTAGCTTTGAATTAGCCCATTCAACCCATTCATTGGGTCCTTAAGCATGGAGCAAGGTGGGTGGTTCTTGTTTCATAAACTACTAATAATTTGCGATGTTATTATGATTTTGTTTAATTATTTTAGTTGCATATGGGATTGAAATCTCAAGCAAGTGGGAACAATGATAGTTGTTAGATTGTTTGAGTTAATTAGAATCATTTGGGATTGAAATTTAGTCGTCTCAAGGATTATTGTGGTCAGTGCCTTAAGGAGAGAGTTTGGGTTCTATGACAAACTAACGAAATTGTGAAGTGTAATGCAAATGTGTTGATGATATGTTTATCATTGTTAATTGCCTAAAATCTAATTGAATATGCTGCCTAGGGAATCGTTGTTCCTATTCCTTTCCTTATGTGCATTCTATGACGTGATTGTGTATAGCTTAATTTGATTGACCAGTTGAAGCCATGAATATAGTTTCACTGACAAATTGGAACTATACTCATTAGTGAATACATTGCCTTGCCTTTGAGTCATCCCAGCCCAACTTGAAAGAGTTTAAGTGGCAAATTGAGTATTCAAAGCGAGTCTTGCATGAGCCTTTAACTAGATATGTTTTGGGATTGGTTTATTAACCGTAATTCCAATCCTTTTGTACCTGCATAAGAGTACATTTGAATAATGCTTGTAAGAAACACCCTTTGTAGTTAAAGGATCCCTTTTTGAGTCAATCAAGCCGACCTAGGATCAAATGTGATTTTTAGCTGTGTTACACATGTGAACTGAAGATTCAAAAGTTCTTTCGAGGAACATTTTAGGAGCTAATTTGCTAAAATGTTACCCTTTGAACCAGTAAAGTGTCAAGCAATGATTTTGAGCTTGTTTAAATGTTCCCTTTCATGCAACTCTGAAATGAATTTACTAACAGAAGTAATTGACTTGTTTACTAAAGCAAATTGTTAAGAGCTTTTATGTGAAACTAATTTTGCGTAAATTGCAAATTAGTGGCCTTTAAGATGAGTTTTTAACATTACTTCCTTCGAAAAGCGAATGTATACTTGATCATTAATTCAGTTATAAGCATGTTTGGACGAAATGAATGCTATATGCTTTTCGAAAGACGAATTACCTTATTCAAGCATTTTACCCTTCTTGAAAATGGAAATGGCATCGTTGTGGTGCAATGGGAATTTTTATGTAAATGTTTTTAAAGTGAGATGCATATGAAATATTTTGGGCTAGGAAGATAGTGCTAATTGAAATTCTAGGGAGTAGACCAGAAGTGGGAACCGTAGAAGACTCTGACGAGAATAGAACATGAAGTTTAAGGAGTAGATCCAAAAGCAGAACCCTAATTCCTAGGGAGAAGACCCAGAAGTAGAACCCTAGATGGCCCTGACGAGGGTAGAACACAAGTTTAGGGACCAAACCTGATAGGCAGGAACCCTAATTCCTTGGAAATAGACCTAGAAGTGGAAAGCCTAGAAGATCCTAACGAGGATAAATATCAACTGAATGTGAAAGGTGTCAGGCATTACTATGACTATGACTAATAATCTCACTTAAATGAGCACAACTATGAGAATATGATGCCCTATGAAATGATTTCATACTTGTTATGTGATGAAAACTCTTTATTCGAGGACTATGCCAATTGCTAGTAAAAACATTTAGAAAAGTGCATGCACTCTTGAAAGGAGCTCTTATTGAATTCCTAATGAACTTCTTTGTGAACAACGATTGCTTTATAAATACTTATCTTGATTTAAGTAATGGCCCTTGCCTTTTATGCATTAATCCCTTTTTCTATCTAAAAGAACCCCAGTGGATAACTTTAATTTAACTCCTCAATGCTAAGTGTTTATGTGTGAACTAAACTCATATTGTTCTTAATGCTTGGATTAAAGCTTGAGGTAACTTGCTATTGAGTCATTTCTACCCGTTATGTGATGTAAAACACGTGTAGTATATGTGATTAGTTGCAAGTGTCATAGGTTAGGCAAGTTGAGACTTCTCGTGTATGGAATGGAAGAAGGAAAGAGATGCTATTTGAATCCTAGGGACTATAGAAGTATTGATGGATATGGGTGGTCTTATATGCTTATTACATGATATTAAATATCAAATTGTGTGTGATTGCTACCTAAATGTATTATGTGCAACTATTTTGTTTTCTTACGGTTGAAAACCATTCACTAAGCGTGTGGTAGCTCATCCCCTCTCTATTCCCCTTTGCCTAGCTTCTTGAAATGACTAGTAGAAGTAAGTTCATGTAGGCCGAGTTGGACTCTCCCTCTTGCTTTGAAAAAGGTGTTATATGCACATATATACCTAGACTTAGGGGTTTAATGATGTAATGCAACGTAATCATAAGTTCTTGAGCTTATGTAAATTAAACATGTTAGTCCATGTAGCATATATTAAATAGCAGTCGCTTTATATGGTTATGTAAGCCAACCATCTAATTAGTCAGTCGTTTGTTAGCTGGAGTTGTTTAGTTTTATGATATAAACTCAGTGCTCTAGATGTGTGATCCGTTGAGTTGTATCTTTTATTCCTTTCTTTTATTGGACTTCATACTTGGGGTACTCTTGGGTGTGGCCAGTACAGTTGTGGTCTTCGGCATGTAGTCTTCAAGCTTATGGATATGTCTTGTATGTTTTATCACTGCAGGGACCTAATGTAAAGCTTGAAGCCTAAGAAATGCTCAGTTTTTAGGTAAAACTCTGTTCCCAGTATTTAAGAAAAACATTAACGTCCCTAACTCTAGGGGATAGGGGTGTTAGAGATGGTATTAGAGCAAGGTCCTGTTACTACAGGCTGCGACCTGAGTCTTGCATTTTCATATAATTGCTTAGGATTGTCTAGAGTTATGATATTTTTTAAGATGTACCTTTAGGTACAATGTGTTCCTAACGTGCTAGTTGATATGACTGCTTGACTATTTTATAATCTAGAGTAAACTAGTGGACTACAAAACTAAACTATTTGGTAAAAGTATGGGCTAAATGACTTGTATTCGAATAAGCTAAGTGTTAGCTCAATCATTAATGTTTCGTGCATGCACCTTCGATCATTTTGTTAAAAGTTTAAAGTACGCTTGGTTTGAACTCAAACAATTGGGGATGTTTTAACTCCAAGCTCGTTCTTTTCCCTTACGTGCGATTTGCCCCTCGGGCCCTGTAATAGAGTGAGCAGACATACTCAAAGACGGTGGAGAAGAAGTTAGGAATATTTAAACCATTCTTGATTTCCCAAAACATGAAGATTTTGGAATATTGATTTCTTTTCCAATGATGAATTAGGTTTTGCTCTTGTAATCGAAACTTGCATTATTCTAATGAATGTATGGGATAAATTCATGAGTGTGTAGTCTCATGTGTGATTTGATGCTGTTTACAGGTGCATGCATATAGAGATGTGCATATCTCTAGATTTATTAATGATGAACTGTCGAGAAGAAAGATGGAATTTACTTTCTATGTCAATAGTACTACTAGAAGACTACCCCTTTTATGTGAATTCTAACTTGTTTAAATGAAAATAAGTGAGGTCTTCATGTACTTGCTTGTAAATATGGGTTATAAATAGAGTCTTGTTGATTAATGCTTAGGTGTCATCCAAAGCATTCTGCATGCTTGCCATTATTGCCTATATGTGGTCATGATCTAGGTTTGTTGTTTACATGAAATATATTCCCTGCATCCTATAACCCAATTATCCTTACTCACGAGTCAACCAGGTGATATACTAATTGTCGTATGGGTTGCTATCATCGTTATGGGATTGGTGGTGTCATAGGTTTATCGAACCCTAATACAGCTAGAAAGAAAAAGGGAGGAAGAATCTGACAGACTTTGGAATTGTTACACTATGTATGTCACCTACTAGGTTAATGGTCCACACATTGCCCGTGCTTCCTTAGCACTAACGTAAAGTTCATAAGCCATGACTTTCTATAGGTAAACTTTTCCTTCTATGCTGTAAATCCTTAAAGCTTTCATGAACTCCAATTGGACATGTGGGTGTTATGGACCACCCACGCATACCGATAAGGCCATAAACACCGAAACCTTAGCTTTGGTACCCTGCCATTATCTAAAATGCATCAACCTACTTCTATAGCCATTTCATATAGCAAAATAAGCAACAAGTCACCCCATGAAAGTGTAAAGTTGTTATTGGCAATTAACTTTTAATCGTCCTGAAAAAGCTATAAGCTTGCGTTTGACCATAGGTTACCATCTAAGGTTTGCAATAGCATATAGATGTCTAAACATCCCCTCATGTAATGATATAATGACTTTACATGTTTTAAAAAAGTAGATAGGAGCTCATAGGGCCCTGTGGAGTTGTTATGAAAGGGTCATTGATATGTCCTTCATTTAATGGCTAAGTAAATGAACTTTTCATGTTACCGTAGTTTGGAATATGGTTGAGCTCATCGAAGTGGTGGACTTATGTGGATGGTTGCATGGTAAGGTCATTGAGTCACTATTTATACTGTATGCCTCTTATCCCCTTAGTTATATTCTTAGTCCTTGTTTGCATTTGTGCGTAAAACATGATCTTGTGGCCTAAGGAGTTTGCATTCACATATTCTTGCCCTTGTGTCATATACTTGATTGGATGACATTTTAGTTTACCCATGCCTATAATTACATTCGTGACTTGAAGGCTTATGAATGAGTGCGTGCAAAGTAACCTTTGGCATGACCCAACTGAACACCTTGGCACAATATAACTAAGCCATCTTGCACTATGTTTTATGCTATAAGTGTCATATCTTCATGATAATTTTCATAGGAGATTCTAAAGTTGTGTTATGATCGCCATTATACTTACTGCCATTGTTGTTTTGCTATATCATGGTTATTGTACATGGGCTTACCCCAATTCTTGGTGCCTTGTGATTAGGGTGTCATGCCATCATTTTGTATATTACCACTACTATTTTAGACCAAGGATCAAAATTTACATATCCGTGTGCTTGCTTATAAGCATTTCGAGTAAAATATAAAAACGCTAAGTGTACTCATAGTTGTAATGAAGCACATACCTACTAAAATGAGTTCTTATTACTTGTTCTTAGCTTCGAGGTACTGAGTTGTTATGCCTATGTGATGTCATTATAGCATTGAATGTTGTTTGAGGTTCGTTGTTATTGATGCAATGCTATGTAAGACTATGTGATGTGATGGTCTTACCAACCTGTCGTAATATGAAAGCTTTTGCTGATTGATTTGATTCTGAAATAAATCGATCACTTTATGGTACCAAATAAATTTTAGTCAGTTGACTTTGTTGGTATGATCTTAATTTGTTCTCGTTGAATTTTCATATATGAATGCCTTAGGTGATAAGTCATATCGATGTGTTTACGCAAAGTTCTTGGTTGCTTTATCGGTATTACTTAGAATTAGATTAAAGGTCTGCGTTCGTCTTAAAATAAGTCTAGTATGGTTTCCCATGCTAACTCATTTACCCCTTTTCTATGTGATTTGTCCTCAACACCTCTTTTTTCGATTTAAAAGATACAAAGCAAGATTTTGGATTCTATTATGAGTTGTGTAGATCATGCTATGTGTATGTGCGTGTTGTGTATGACTGAACTGTGAGCTTTCGAATTTTAAGGGTGAATTCTTTTAAGGGGGGAAGAATATAATACCCGTGTTTTTAATTTGGTTATAAACTTATTAATCCGTGTAACAACTTTATCAAATTGTAACTATTTTACTTTAGTTAAGATGGATTAATATTTGTGTGCTTATTTAAGCTAATAAATTTCATTAAAAAGGGACATTATCATTAATATTATTAACTTTAAAACTTTACGACTTATTATATACGTGCGAAAAATTAATACCCCGTCAGATTTTAGGTCAAACCAAAATTAGCAGAATCGGGTGCATCGACGAACACTAGAGATTTTGGGTTGGACTTTGGGCCTCGGCATTTTTGTGACTTGGGTTCTAGATGAACCAAAACAAAAAAATAGAAGAAAAATTAGTAAAAGGGGGTAAAGCCTTTCTAGGCACGAAAAGAGACCAGATGGGGGGTTCTAACCCAGCCCCACGACCCCAACCATTGTGGAAGAGCGAAAGAGAGGGGCCGATATTGTGCTGCCAGCGTGAGTCGACAATTATCGCACTTGGCCACCCTGCTTTGCGCTGCAACCACAACGACAGAAAGAGAGATAGAGAGTGATTGAGTGAGAGTGATAGACTGAGTTGAGATGAAGGACTGGGGCTGCAGCCAAGCATCAGCGACGGCGAGGTGTCTCTACTGGTGGGCTCGCGTCCGCGCGACCACCAAGGGCCACCACCAAAACCCTAGACCCGAGCCTCGAGGCTGGCACAGTGCTGGGAGATGGGGAGTCAAACCTTAACCCGCCACAACCCTAGATACTACCACCACCACCATCATCGGCGGTCTAGCTTAAAGGCACGACGAATGAAAAAGGGGCATGCGAATAGTATCGGCAGTAGCACGAGGAATAGGGGTTGAAACCTAGCTTTGAATTAGCCCAATCAACCCATTTATCAGGTCCTGAAGCTTGGAGTGAGGTGGGTGGTTCTTGATTCCTAAACTACTAATAATTTGTGATGCTTTTATAATTTCGTACAATTATTTGAGTTGCATGTGGGATTGAACTCTCAAGCAAATGAGAATAATGATAGTTGTTAGGTTGTTATTGAAATCATTTTGGATTGAACTAGCCAGATATGTTTTAGGATTAGTTTATTAACTGCGATTCTAGTCCTTTTGTACCCATATGAGAGTACGTTTACATAACGCTTGTAAAGGTTTGAAAAGATTCTTTATGGTTAAAGAATCACTTTTGAGTCAATCAAGCCGACCTAAGATCAAATGTGATTTTTAGTTGTGCTATATACGTGAAATGAAGATTCAAAAGTCCTTCCAAGGAACATTTTAGGATTTAATTTGATAAAACATTATGCTTCGAACTAGTAAAGTGTCACGCAATGGTTGTGAGCTTGTGTAAATGTTCCCTTTCATGCAACATTGAAACGAATTTACCAACATAAGTAAATGACTAAGTTACTGAAGCAAACTTTTAAGAGCTTTTAATTGAAACTAATTATGCTTAAGTTGTAAATTAGTAGCTTTTAAGATGCGTTTTTAACATCACTTCCTTTGAAAAGCGAATGTGTACTTGATTATTAATCCATTTATAAGCATGTTTGGTTGAAATGAATGGTTATATGCTTTTCGAAAGATGGATGATCTTATTCAGGCATTTTAGCCTTCTTGAAAATGAAAATAGCATTGTTGTGATACAATGGGAACTTCTATGCAAATGTATTTAAAATGAAATGCTTATAAAAAGATAGTGCTAATGAAATCCTAGGGAGTAGACCCAGAAGTGGGAACCCTAGAAGACCCTAACGAGGGTAGAACATAAAGTTTTGGGAGTAGACCCGATAAGCGGGAACCCTAATTCCTAGGGAGCAGATTCAGAAGTGGGAACCCTAGAGGACCCTGACGAGGATAGACACAAGTTTAAGGACCAAACCCATTATGGGGGAAACCTAATTCCTAGTTAGAAGACCTAGAAGTGGGAACCCTAGAAGATCCTAATGTGGATAAATGTCAACTAAATGTGAAAGGTCTTGGGCATTTCTATGAAATGTGAGTGACAATCTTACTTGAACGAGCACAAATATGAGAATCCGATACCCCATGAAATGATTTCGTACTTGTTATATGATGAAAACTCCTCATTCGAGGACTATGCTAATTGCTAATAAAAACATTTGGAAAAATACATGTACTCTTGAAAGGAGATTTTATTGAATTCCAAATGAACTTCTTTGTGAACAACGACTGTTTTATAAATGCTTACCTAATTTAGGCAATGGTCCTTGTCTTTTATGCGTTAATTCATTTTTCTTTCTAAACATACCACAGGAGGTAACTTTGATTTAACTCTTCGATGTTAAGTGTTTATAAGTGAACTAAAGCCCATATTGCTCTCAATGCCTAGATTATAGCTTGAGGTAGCTTGCTATTAGAACATTCCTACCTGTTATGTGATATAAAACAGGTGTAGTATATATGTGATTAGTTGGAAGTGTCATAGGTTAGGTAAGTTGAGACTTCTTATACGTGGAATGGAAGAAGGAAAGAGATGCTATTTGTGTCCTGGGGATTATAGAAGTATTGATGGATATAGGTGGCCTTATATGCCTATTATATGATATTAAATATCAAATTGTGTGTGATTGTTACTTAAAAGTATTATGTGCAACTGTTTTGTTTTCCAAGGTTTGACAATCATTTGCTGAGCATGTGGCAACTTATCCCCTCTCTATTCCCCTTTTCCCTAGGTTCTTGAAATGACAGGCAGAAGTCAGTTCACGTAAGCCGAGTTAGATTCTCCCTCTTGCTTTGAAAAAGGTGTTATATGTACATATATAAATAGACTTAGGGGTTTAATGATGTAATCTAATGTAGTCATAAGTTCTTGAGCTTATGTAAATTGAACATGTTAGTCCATGTATCACATATTAAATAGCAATCGCTCTGTATGGCCTTGTGAGCCAACCACCTAATTAATCAGTCGTTATTTTAGATGGAGATGTTTATTTTTAAACCCCTATGCTCCAGGTGTGTGATCCGTTGAGCTGTATCTTTTATTCCTTTCTTTTATTGAACTTTATACTCGGCATACTCCGGGCGTGTGGTCCATAGAGTTGGGGTCTCCGACGTGTAGCAGTCGAGCCTTTGGATAAGTCTACGTATTATCACTGCAGGAACCTAATGTAAGGCTTGAAGCCTAGGAAAAATGGCCAGTGTTTAGGCAGAACTCTGTCCGTTTCACCTCAGGATTTAAGAAAGACAATAATGCCCCTAGCCCTAGGGGATAGGGGTGTCACAATAGGGCTGTTACACCACAAAATAACACAAAGGACAATACTTATCATTTGGAAAGAGTACCTGAGGAATTTTAAAAACAGGTTTGTCACCTACGTATTAAAAAATTAAAAATGTATGTCATAGAGCTATATATCAGAGGATAAGTGGATTCTATCATCTACATCTCAATGTTGACCTCGGTCCCTTCAAGTCTGGATATATGAGACTAATCATGAGCTAGGGTATCAACTTTTAGAAAATAACACCTTACAACCATATATCATTCGAAAAAATCAAGTGTATTCTCAATAATTGCAACCCTTTTGTCCATAGCTTCCAATCTTTGGCACAACATTAAGAAATACAACACTATAGGTTGTTAATTTGTGAGCAACCAGCAAAGAAACCTTAGTACTATCTACTAATTGTTTCACAAGTGGTCGGAATATTTTTTAGAGAAGAAGAAGTTGGAACTTTGAATGCCAGGGATATCATTGATCAATCAATTTCTAGTAATTCAATGTTTGTAAGTGATATAGTTAGGTACTATGATCCTTACAGTGCCCTTTACTTCTTGCTATGCTCACATGGATCAACTATGAACACTTGAAGAAGTGATGGAAGAAGCATACCTTGCAAAGCATTCTATGCTTACAGTCCTGCAAGTATGCTATTAACACCTAATAATTTCATTTACATAGTCATTTTTAATGAATTTTCACCAATAATATACAATATTGTTATTTTCAAATTTATTTGAATGATCTATTTTAATTTCTATGATCGAGGTGAATGTTACAGCAATATGTTACTGACTGTTATGTGAAAATTAAAGCTAATTACTTGAGATGTGTTAGCGAGACTCAACAAACAATTTGTGTAGAGTTATATCAAGGCTTATAAAGATCACTTACATTCGGGATAATAAACCTAGCAATCACTTATGAAATCATAAGATCTTTTTTCTTTTATGTAACAACATACGACAATCTTTATTCATATTTCATTACATGTTGGTATACGTTATCTATTTATACTATAAATAGAAAATGTTAGACAACACCATTCTACCTTCTTCATTTATTGGAAGTCATCGATATATGAACTAGAGTTATCAAGATGGAATGACATTAGTTAAAAATCTTAAAATACCTAATATTTTTCTTACCATGGCCTGGCCTGCAATTCATCATGGAAGAACTCAAGAATAAGCTTTTAGAAGGTCAACCCCCCATAATCATCTAGATTTATGAATGAGGATATTTCATGCAAAGTTGGAGGAGATTCAAAAGCAAGGTTTACCTCATATGCATATGTTACTTTTATTGGAAGAAAGTAATAAGTCAAGATCCCCCAATTAGTGTGACAAAGTTGTTAGCGGTGAGATGCCTAATAGCGAAGAAGAGCTAGAATTATACAAGGTTGTCCCTAAGCACATGATCCATGGCCTATATAGTACTAGCAATTGAAATGCAACCTATATGGAGAACGGAGTTTGTAAGCATAATTTTCCTAAGCCATTCTTAGCAAACATAAAGCAAAGCAGTGACTCCTATCCAATTTATCAATGTCAAGCTTACCAAACTCCAACTCCATCACATGAGAATGGCAGGATTTCAATAGCTTTTACTAAAGTATGATCGTTATATAAATATGGACATTTATAGTAGCATCCAAAGTGTAAGTTATATATGCAAATACATACACAAAGGATCTAATCGTGCAACAATTGAGCCTTGACCTGGGCCTGAGTATTATGAAATCAAGCAATACATAGCTGCCAGATGTGTTTGTGCACATGAGGCTTTATAGAAGATTTATCAATTTTCATATACTCGAATGTGTCTATCTATTAAGCATTTGCAACTCCACCTGCCTAATATGTAGGAAATAATATATCAGACAAATTAATCCATTTAAGATGTTATTTCTAAACCTAGGAATTCTCCCACAATGCATATAAAATTTTTCAACAAGAATGTCATTGACCTTGAAGTAAGGAACTATCTTTATATGGAATTCCCTAAGCACTATTGATGGATTGATTCGACATGCAATTGGAGGATGAGACTAGCCAACAAAAGAGTGTTAGGATGAAAATATAATGTTAGTCAAATAGAAGGAGAATGATCCTATTTGCGATTATCACTTAATCATGTAAGGGGCCACAATCATATGAGCATCTCATAACAATTAATGCTATTGCTTATCCAATGTTTAGAGAAGTTACTAACAAGTTAGATGTCCCAGTGAATGGCCAAAGCATTCAAAAAGTGTTTATCAGAAGCATGCATGAAGAAGATGTCATCAGTAATACAGTGGTGTCTATCACTATTATGATATACTATGAACCAACTAAAGTTCGTGATTTATGGGATGAGTTTTTTCCAGCCATGATAGAAGACTATCTTTCATTATCCTCAGGTAATAATGATTTTGCATTCAATTTTATTCTACAAGAGATAGATTAATTGTTGAAACCGTTAGGCAAGAATATTAGGAAATTTGTCCTACTACAAAGAACTATAAAAGTCCCTGATGAAGCTTTACTGTCTAGGGCTTTACATGATGAGTTGTATGCACTAGTCTGTCCTATAGATGTGTAGTGTGCATAACACCTTAATGGGCACTGACGTCATGCATTCAATACCACAATGAAGGCTATCCATGTGAAAAAGGTGGGATATCTTTCATAGAAGACACTGGTGAATGGGTAAAACCTTCTTATATTATGCCATACTTGCTACAGTTAAACTTGAAGGCCAATGTAGACTTCAGCAACAAGCTAAGAAGTAACCACATTACTATATAGAGCCCAAATTACACATAAGGCCTTTGGACTACCAGTTACCTTACACATTATCGAGGCGGCATTTTAGTGAATAGGCTATTGAAGCTCATTTGGTAAGATATATACTGTTATTTTACGAGACGAAGCAACTATGACACATCGATATGCATTTGAGGCTGCTGACGAAAATTTTATACATCTTATAGTACCAAATTTCCTGTTAAAGGTGTTAGAATGCATAAGGTTTTGATGATAACAAATCTAAGTGTTGTAGTTGTTGTTGTTATTCCAAACAGGCTTCACCAACAGGGTCTTACTGCTGTTCTTCAATATATTAAAACTGTTTGACTAATGGTTTATCAAGAACAGGTACTCAAGTCAGCGATGTAAGAACAACCATGAGGAACAGGCTCTGTAAGGTGTTTTGAAGCATATCTTGTGAAGTGTTTGAAACATAAGATATAAGTGCAGATGTGACAAACAGGTTCTGTGAAGTGTTTGCAGCAAAGTCGTTCTACAAGATGACTAGTGGTCACAACAAGATGTCTTGATCTGATTTGGTTTTATATTTTTAGACTCTTGTTAATATGCCAATTAGAAAGTTTTAAATTACCACTCACTGGAAACGGTTTTGCTTTTCGGAAAATATTTCGGATCACCCTTCAGAACAACCCTGGGAACAGGGCGATCAGGGTGTTTCCAGAATAAGCTGCGAAAAACTGCTTTGCACGATTTTTATCTTTTGGATTTTGAGCAGCTTCTTCAAAGATTTGTAAGAAAGATTTTTCTATGGAGTATCTTATTCTTTACCCTAAAAAACGGTTATCAAAAATCTTAAGGGATTTGCAAAATCTTTTTGAATAAAAAGAATATCCAATTTTCGGCAAGTGGATAAGGTAGTTGAGAAAAACATGGGCTAGCTGCTAAAGAACACCGCCTTATGCACGCGGTTCAGGAAGTGTTTTCAGCTCATGTCACCTTACCCCTTGTAGCTAAAGGATTCTATTTTCTCTAGGATTTTAGTTTCCAAAAATTTCAGAAATAGTTTTTCCATCCCTTGTGGGTAAAGGATTCTATATTCTTCAGATTTTTTAGTTTCCAAAAATTTGATGAATTGTGTTCCAAGCACTATAAAAGGCGGCTTCTTACAATCTTGGAGAGCTAAAACGCTTGAAAAGAAAACCGAGCCTTGTGAGTGAATTAATTGAGCTTTCAAAGTTGGCATACTAGGACTTCATTGTACCCTATATTAGCTTAGTTAAAGAAGCATTGTAATAGGGTGTTTTTCCTTTATATTCTTCTTTCACAAGAGTGAGAAGAGTGTGTGTCCAAATCAAGGGGATTTTGGACGTGGGGTAACTCGTCTTAGGGAAGACAAGTTACGTGTGTTACAAGTTGTAACAAGGTGTGTTACTATTGTAACGTGTTTAGCCCGTTTAGTGAAGTGTGCAAATCCTACAGGAGGTAGGTCGTGGTTTTTAACCTCAGTTGGGCTAGAGGTGTTTTCCACGTAAAAATCCTGTGTCCATTATTTCCGCATTCAATTTTGTTGGATTTTCACTTCTGCTTATCTCAGAAACAAGCTGTGCGAACAGGGCCTAAGACTGTTTGCCAGCATATTGCGAAAATCGGACACCATAATTCACCCCCCTCTTGTGGTTGTGTACTCTCTGTTGAATTAGTATATTCAGTTTTGATGACAACAAACCTAAGTGTAAAATGCTCTTAAGTAATGTTGCTCCAAACAAAGTTCTCCAAACAGGCATACACTGTTATTTTCAATATGCGTCTTAACTTGTTTGCTGAATGTTGAGAACAAGTCTTAAGAACAGGTCTCATACCTTGATGACTCACGCTCAAGTCAAGAACACCACCTCGATGAGTTGATTGTGTGTTAAGATCAGTTCCTGAACTCAAGCAATACAAGAACAACCTGGCAAATAGGCTAGGTGTTTCAAGGACAATCCAGTAAACAGGCCTTTCTGAACTCAAGCGATATAAGAATAACCTGGCAAACAGGTTGGTCTAGGTGGTTGGGGCAGCGTATTCGTCTTGAACAAGATGACTGGATCTACAACAAGATGTCTTGGGTAATTTAGGTTTTATTTTTTTAGACTCTTGTTAATATGCCAATCTTGAAAAGTCTCTAACTAACCACTCTTGAATTGGTTGCGCTATTTGCTTCAGAACACCAAGTTTGAACAACTCTGTAAACAGGGTACCTAGGGTGTTTCTGAACTGCAACGGCCAAACCCGGTCACTTTGGAAAACTTATTTTGGTTGGCCAAAAGTTCTAATATATTTTGATAAAATTCCAAGACAGCAATTTAAGCTGTAGGAAATCTTTTGCTATGAAAATCACTTGGGAGATTTGCAAAACTGATTTTGGAAAATATTTACCAAAACCGAAAATATTTCTCTCTTATCCTTTGGAAAGTGATTAATTCAAAATTCAAGTTGAGATTCTTTTCCAGGTATTTCACGGCTATTTTTAAGGGGAAAAGATAGTCTTTTATCCTCCAAAATCAAATCCCTACAATATTGGGAAACTCTATCCTCATTGGATCTTTTAGCCGTTGGAATTCTCTGTGCTAAGCAAAAATCTCTCTTTGCTAAACATAGCTGATTTTATCACTTCTCCTTGTTTTTGACCGTTGGATTTTTTGTTTAAAAACTCAACATTTCACTCCCATTCATAAGAGAGAAAAAACGAGAAACATACACAACATACGCAAAAAGGGAGAAGTGCAAAAGTGGTTTTTCTAGTGAGAAGAATTTTTCGAGCTACTCTTGAGAAAAGAAAAATCGAGACAAGTTGTGTTTAAGCTGAGCTTTCAAGCTATTGGCATACTAGGACCTCATTGTACCTTACATCTGCTTAAATCAGAAGCACCCCCGTAAGGTGTTTTGTAACCCTGATCTTGGATCAGAAAAGTGAGTGAGTGGTCCTCAGTCGTGTGGACTTTGGACGTGTCCAATCTGGTGAGATTTGGACGTGGTGTAACCTTTCTTAGAAAAGAAGGTTACGTGGTTGCAAGTTGTAACAAGGTGTGTTACATTTGTAACGTGTGAAGCCCGTTAGTGAAAGTGGTTAAATCCTACACGAGGTAGGTCGTGGTTTTTCACACCTCAGTTGGGCTAGAGGTGTTTTCCACGAAAAAATTGTGTGTGCTTTATTTCCGCATTTATCTTGTTGATTTTCGCCTTTGAGCAAATTGAAAACATCTGGTGCAAACAAGCAGAAGGTTGTTTGTAATTCAAAAACAACCTATGCAATCAAGAGGGTGTTTGTCAGTAAGTACGCGAAAATCGAACACTACAATTCACCCCCTCTTGTGGGTAAGTACTCCTAAATTTAACAAGTGGTATCAGAGCAGGTTCTCTCACAAAAGGGCTAACACCTTGAGAGATTCTGAAGATGAGTACACCACAAGGAATCCTTGAAGGGCAATCCATTACTCGACCACCCTATTTCAACGGCCAACATTATAGTTGGTGGAAGAATAGGATGGAGAGCTATATTCAGGCAGAAAATTATGAGTTATGGATGCTCATCAAGAACGGGCCCCTTGTTCCCACCAAGGTGCTTGAAGATGGTAAGAAGGTTCCCAAGGAACCCATAGAGTTTGATGCTGAAGACTATAAGAAAATGGAAAAGAATGCCAAGGCCAAGAAGCTATTATATTTTGGCCTAGGTCCAGATGAATATACACGTATCTCGGAGTGTGAGTCAGCCCAGGAGATATGGAATGCCCTCCAAGTAGCTCATGAAGGAACAAGTCAAGTCAAACAATCACGTATTGAGCTACTCATGAGGCAATATGAGTTGTTTGATATGGGTGATCGTGAGAACGTGATGGATATGTACACACGCTTCACCCACATAACAAACGAGCTAAAATCCCTGGGAAAATCCTTCACCACAGAAGAGCTGGTGAGGAAGATTCTAAGGATTTTGCCTCGGTCTTGGGAAGCGAAGGTGACAGCCATCCAAGAAGCTAAAGACATGAACAAGATCACCCTCGATGAGTTGATTGGCAATCTTCAAACCTATGAACTCATAAAGAACTCACAACAAAAAGAGGAGCAGAAGAAGGATCGTGGGCTTGCCTTGAAAGCACAAGAGGATGATGACTCTGACCTTGAGGATGAAGAGATGGCCTTAATGACACGAAAGTTCAAGAAATTCTTCAAAAAGGTCAAAGAAAACAGCAGAAGAAAGGACTTCAGTAAATCCAGAAACACCCCCCGAGAACAGTTCACAGGGTGTTTTAAATGTGGCAAACCAGATCACCTTGTGAAAAACTGCCCTCTGCTTCGAGAAGAGCAGGAGTTCGAACAACCCAGAAAACAGGTTCGAAAACAACCTGTGAACACCTCAGGCAAAAGATTCTCGAAGGCTATGCTTGCTGCCTAGGGAGACTCTTCTGAGGATGAAGGTGAATCTGAAAGTGAAGGAGATGCTGTAGCTCTCATGGCACAAAGTGACTCAGACTCAGATGATGAATCCATAAACAGCTTGACTGATCTCAAGAACAAGGTACGTGGTCTCAATAAAGCAACTCTCGAAAAACTTTTGTATACCTTGATGGATACTTGTGCTGAATTGAAACGAGATGTCCGAGACCTAGAACTAGAAAATGAGATCCTTAAGAATGAGAAACTTGAGGCTGAAAGAGAAATTCTAGCTTCACATCAAACCATAAATGACCTTAGGGAGACCTTGATCTTGAACGAAGTAAAATATACCACCAATCAAGCCAAGGCTGAAAAGGAAACCCTTGAGCTTAAAGAAAAGGTCGAAGTTTTGCTTGCTGAAAACAAGAACCTATCGGCTAAAGCAAAACGCACAGAACACGACCTTGCCACAAGCAAGTTGTGGAACAAGTCCTCACAAGCCCTTGATTGGTTAAACACTCACCACAGTCGAAACAAAAAGGGACTTGGATATAAACCTAAACGAACTGTTTACCCAATCCATAGAAAGTATGTGGGATTACCTGAAAACATTGTTTGCTTTCATTGTGGTAAAACTGGTCACTATCAATATTCATGTCCTTCAAAAAGGTATGCCATTGAAAAGAATGAAAGGTATGTGAAACAAATCTGGATTAGGAAAGATGAGCTTTATTTGTCTAAAAGAATGGGACCCAAGTGGATCTGGGTTCCCAAAACTAACCCTTGATTTATTTTGCAGGCTGAAGTGAGAGAGAACAACCCCACAAACAACCCAGCAAACAGGGTAAGAAACACCCTGGCAAATAGCTCAGAAAATAACCTTGAAAACAGGCAGCTGTGGTATGTTGATAGTGGGTGTTCGCGGCATATGACCGGAGAAAAATCAAACTTTCTCTCACTTACAGCTTCAACTGGTGGGAGCGTGGCTTTTGGAAACGGCAAGTCTGAGACAATTATCGGTATAGGTAGCATTGGTAAAACTCTCTCCCACTCAATTGATAATGTGCACTTAGTTGATGGTTTAAAGCATAATTTACTAAGTGTGTCCCAACTGTGTGACAAGAACAATCTAGTAGTGTTCTCACAAACACATTGCTTGGTTGTCAATGCCAACACAGGAGACGTTGTGTTAAAGGGGAAGCGTCACAAAAATGTTTACAAAGTTTGTATTTCCACACTTCTCCAAAACAACCTGACTTGTTTGAGTGCTGTGAATGATGATATAATGCTCTGGCACAAGAGACTAGGTCATGCGAGCCTTACTCTCTTAAACAAACTTGTTTCCAAAGACTTGGTTGTTGGACTACCTTCCATCAAGTTTAATGATGACAGGGTATGTGAAGCTTGTGCAAAAGGAAAACAATCAGATTGTCTTTTAAATCAAAAAGGTGTGTTAGTACTACCCAACCTCTTGAATTATTACACATTGATCTATGTGGTCCTATGAGGATAACAAGTAGAGGTGGGAAGAGGTATGTGCTTGTCATAGTGGATGATTACTCTCGATTTACTTGGACCCTGCTCTTGGCCTCCAAGGATGAAACTTTTGAGAATTTTATTGCCCTTCTCAAAAAGGTTGAAAAGAGAGTAGGACACTCATTGGTTAGCTTGAGGTCTGATCATGGTACTGAATTTGAAAATGCAAGTTTTACAGAATTTTGTAATACGCATGGTGTTGATCATAACTTCTCGGCCCCAAGAACACCCCAACAGAATGGGGTGGTTGAGCGCAAAAACTGCTCCCTAGAAGACATGACTAGGACAATGCTTATTGCTAGTGGTCTTCCTAGGAACTTTTGGGCAGAAGCTTTGAACACATCATGTTACATTATGAATAGATGTATGATTAGACCTATTTTGAACAAAACTCCCTACGAACTCTTCAAAGGTAGAAAGCCCAACATTATGCATTTAAGAACATTCGGTTGTAGGTGTTTTGTGCATAATAATGGGAAGGATGCTTTAGGAAAGTTTGATCCCAGGAGTGATGAGGCAATATTTCTCGGTTATTCCTCTCACAGCAAGGCATACAAAGTCTTTAACAAAAGAACCTTGTGTATTGAGGAAAGTGTGCATGTGCTTTTTGATGAATCTAACACCTTGAATAAGAATGGTGCACAGGAAGAAGAGTTTGAATTAGGTCTTATCCGAAAAGAAGTGTTGCCCCATGAGAGACAAGGTAAGAACACCATGGAGATAACAGGCCCAGAAGTTGTTCCTCAAAACGGCAGGCAAGGTGAACACCAAACAGGGGGAAACACCGTTGAACCCTGTTCGGGACCATGTTCTTCAGGAATAGGCTTACAAACAGGTGCAGAAACAGGCTCAGGAGGTGTTCGTGAGCCTGATTCTCCAAATATTCCGGCTAGAGTAAAGCATGTGTCTGTAGATCTACTTACTCCACGACCATGGAAGCACCATAGTTCACACCCCCTTGATCAAATTCTGTCTGATATTAACAGTGGAGTGCAAACTAGGTCTAAGCTTAAGAATTTCTGTGCTTTCTATGCTTTTCTCTCTAACATTGAGCCAAAGAATGTGAATGAAGCTCTTGCAGATTCAGATTGGGTCACGGCAATGCAAGAAGAGCTCCATCAATTTGAAAGAAACAGAGTATGGCACCTGGTACCTAAACCTGCAGAGAGAACAATCATTGGAACCAAGTGGGTGTTCCGAAACAAGCTGGATGAGTCAGGAACAGTCACTAGGAACAAGGCACGGCTGGTTGTTCAAGAGTATAACCAAGAAGAAGGGATCGATTATGAAGAAACCTTTGCACCAGTTGCTAGAATTGAGGCTATTAGAATCCTAATAGCGTTTGCAGCTCATATGGAAATCAAGCTATATCAAATGGACGTGAAAAGTGCATTCCTAAATGGATACCTTAAAGAAGAGGTGTATGCCAAACAACCCCCTGGTTTTGAAAACAGTGAATTTCCTAACCATGTTTTCAAACTTGACAAAGCTCTTTATGGTTTAAAACAAGCTCCTAGAGCTTGGTATGAACGTTTGTCAAGTTTTTTACTTGAAAATAATTTTAGAAGAGGCAAGGTAGACAATATCTTGTTTCTAAAATCTAAGGGGGAACATTTATTGATTGTCCAAATATATGTTGATGACATTATATTTGGTGCAACTCATCATGATTTATGCAATGAATTTTCAAATATGATGAGGAGTGAGTTTGAGATGAGCATGATGGGTGAGCTTAACTTTTTCTTAGGCTTACAAATCAAGCAAACTCCAAACGGCACCATGATCCATCAACAAAAGTATATCAAGGAGCTACTTAAGCGTTTTGGGATGGAGTCGGCCAAATCCATAGACACTCCTATTTCTCCTTCAACCAAGTTAGTTATGGATGATGGGAGTCCCTCAGTTGAGGAGAAACTCTATAGGGGCATGATTGGGTCACTCCTATACCTAACCGCTAGTAGACCAGATATTGTTTTTAGTGTTGGTTTATGTACCCGTTTTCAGTCTAATCCTAAGAAAACTCATCTTAAAGCTGTTAAACGGATACTAAGATATTTGAAACATGCACCCAATTTAGCTTTATGGTATCCTAGAGGTTACAATTTTGATCTTGTTGGATATGCTGACGCTGACTATGCTGGATTCCTAGTTGATAGAAAGAGTACCTCAGGTATGGCTCACTTTCTTGGAACTTGTTTAGTATCTTGGGCTACCAAGAAGCAACATTCAATTGCCATATCCACAGCAGAAGCTGAATATGTTGCAGCAACTTCATGTTGTGCTCAACTGTTGTGGATAAGACAACAGCTTAAGGACTTTTGTGTTGACACTGGATGCATTCTATTTTTTGTGATAACACAAGTGCAATTAACATTGCCAAAAATCCATGTCAACATAAAAGAACAAAGCATATTGACATTCGACATCATTTCTTGAGAGATAATGTTGAAAAGGGTTTAATTTCTATGAATTTTTGCACAACAGAAAATCAAATTGCTGATATATTCACTAAGGCACTAGCTAGAGATCAATTTGAGAGAAATAGACTGGAACTAGGGTTGGTAAGAACACCCTGAGATATTTGTTTCCAAGACATGAACTAGGTTTGGTAAAAACAACCTCTACACCCTGTTCTCTCCCCTTGTTTGCAAATCTTATTAGCAACTGATGTGATTTATGTACAATAAGTGCATACACTCGAATTGCGTGCATTTTTTTAATTATTCAAAGAGTGCAGCATAAGGGGATGTACTAAGGATCACTGGAGCAACTCTGCCACCCCTAGTACCAATGAGTCAAATCAAGATCAAACGGCGAAGCACAGGCAGGTATCTTGATCGAACGGAAAGAACAGGTACGTCCCTTGGTTGTTCGATGCATATGAGAATGTGTTTTCTTTAAACCTCCCTCCTTACCAAGGCACACGCCTTTAATGTTCTCACCCGTTGCAAACCTAGAGATCTTTAAAAGATTTTGGGTGCTCTCTCTCTTTAAATGCCCTGTTCTCAGTTCGTCTTTTCACCTAACTTCATCTCGCTCAAAAGCAAACCCTAATCTCTCTCCTCTAGCAACAATGGCTTCCAACAACACCTCTCACTCAAAAGCCCTGGTTCTTGCGTCCTCAATCCCTACTCCCCCTCGCCCAATCCTGTACAAGCTTTTCAGATTTCTGAAAAGCTTGTTCCTAAAGTCAGTCAGGATAGGGATGGACGATATTCCCTTCAATTGTGGAAGGGAATTGATGTTTCTTGTGGGGTCAGTTGCATGTCCCATTAAAGTAGAGTCAGAGGGTGCACCATCGGGGCCTCAAGATAAAATCTTGGAAACCCCTGAAGGGTTTAGTGATAATTTCGAACCTTGTTCTTTTGGGCTGTTTCCTGAAACAGTGCCAAAAACCGGGGATGACTCTTTCGACCCGTGTGTGTGGAGGATCTGAATGTCGATTTCCGAGGGAATGCGAATGAGACGTCAGAGGAGAGTCAGGAGAAGGATTCTCTCCCTGAGGCTGAACTTACTACTCCGGTTGCTCAAACCGGAGAGAAAAGGAAAAGGGTGAAATTAGTGGCCAGGCGTAGCAGAACGCCAAGAACAAGGCTACAACCAAGGTCTCAGCCCCCTCAAACTCCCTCTTCTCCAACAGCCTCCAAGCCTTCTCGCAAATCTGCAAGAATAGCTTTTCAATCTGCTCCCCGTATCTCCAAACCCTCTGCTCCAATCATCGAGGAGATTTTCTCTTCTTCTACCGAGGGGTTCTCGAGTTCTGACTCTGAGAACACCTCTTTCAAACAGGGGACACCGGTGTTCTCCGAGTCCTCTGAAGATCAAGCCCCTCAAAAATCAACCTCTAAACCTACTGTGAAGCCATCTCCTGCAAACTCACCCCTCAAAAGAAAGCCCAGAATAGCTCCCCTACTAGACGCTACCACCTCTGTTCCTCCTCCCAAACGCCCAAAGAAGTCCACTCCCTCTCCTATGTCTGACAAGCATGCGCAATTGCTTAAGCGCAATGTCGTCAGGGGGAAGGTAGTAAATGTACGTTTTTTCGAGGAACAGGGTCTGGGGGTGTTCCTGAACAAGTTGCGAGTCCAAGGCTGGCTCGACTTGTTTGCAAACACCCAGTTGGGGTGTTCTGTGCCAGAGTTGGCTGAGTTTTACGCCAACTACAGTGTCACCAAAGGGGTGGTGACAAGTTTTGTGAATGGGCAGGGCATTAAGGTTGATGTGCCCACACTTGGGAAAATATTGGGGGTGCCCTCACAAGGCTTTGCTGTGTATGTAAGGGAAGACAAAACTGCCCTGGAAACAGCCAGGCTCCTAAAGGTGTCCCAACGCCTCAGTCAGAAACAGGGCCTGAGAACACCCCTCTCGGTTAAGAAGGGTGGAATGACCTCCCTGCACCAACTACTGTTTATGTTCACCATCAAGAACATAATTCCGCGAGGTCAAGGGCGAAACTCAGCAGATGCCCTCGATCAATGTCTGGTGGACCTACTGGATCGGGAGGAACCAATAAACCTCCCTGCAATCATGATTCGCCACATAAGGGAATTGCGAACACCACCCGAGCCCATGATCTTGGCTATGGGTTTCTGCTGACAAGGATGTTTGAGCACTTTGGGATAGCGCTCACACAGAGAGTGGCGGCCCAAATTATTGATGAGATTGGGATTGACACCCTGCTAGGGTGTGGCTATGAGGTTGGCGAAGGGTCAGTCTCCAAACAGGGTCGTTGACCACCTTGACCACCTGTTTCTGGGCAACCTTCCATCAAGGTTGAGGCTGTTCTTGAGAACAATGCTCGCCTCAAGGATGAGCTCTCTGCCGTCAAGGCTGCTCTTGCTACGGAACAAGCCCTCTCCGCCAAACGCCATGAAGATTTGCTTACCCTTCTCTCCACCCTTGGCCCCAGCATTCCTCCTCTGCAAACGAAACCACCCCCTGCTCCCTGATTGTCTAGGCTGGTCTCTAGTCTCCTCCTCCTCCTCTCTTAGTTTTGTTGTTTTGGCATTGTACTACTTTTCTTTGCAATGAAATATCTATTTGCAATGCTTTATATGCTTTTCTTGCAACCGTCCTGTTGTTCTTGCTTTTTAATGATGCCAAAAGGGGGAAGAATAGTGTAACCTGGTATATAGTGTAACCTATTGACAAAGTATGACGAATGAGCCTGACCTTGACTCAATAGGGTGGGTTGGCCTCTAACTCCTTGTACCTACGTGGATCCCTATCAGCATTCAATTTTTTTAATATGGACACTTAGTTTGTCATCATCAAAAAGGGGAAAATTGTTGAATTAGTATATTCAGTTTTGATGACAACAAACCCAAGTGTAAAATGCTCTTAAGTAATGTTGCTCCAAACAAAGTTCTCCAGTGTAAAATGCTCTTAAGTAATGTTGCTCCAAACAAAGTTCTCCAAACAGGCATACACTGTTATTTTCAATATGCGTCTTAACTTGTTTGCTGAATGTTGAGAACAAGTCTTAAGAACAGGTCTCATACCTTGATGACTCACGCTCAAGTCAAGAACACCACCTCGATGAGTTGATTGTGTTTTAAGATCAGTTCCTGAACTCAAGCAATACAAGAACAACCTGGCAAACAGGCTAGGTGTTTCAAGGACAATCCAGCAAATAGGCCTTTCTGAACTCAAGCGATACAAGAATAACCTGGCAAACAGGTTGGTCTAGGTGGTTGGGGCAGCGTATTCGTCTTGAACAAGATGACTGGATCTACAACAAGATGTCTTGGGTAATTTAGGTTTTATTTTTTAGACTCTTGTTAATATGCCAATCTTGAAAAGTCTCTAACTAACCACTCTTGAATTGGTTGCGCTATTTGCTTCAGAACACCAAGTTTGAACAACTCTGTAAACAGGGTATCTAGGGTGTTTCTGAACTGCAACGGCCAAACCCGGTCACTTTGGAAAACTTATTTTGGTTGGCCAAAAGTTCTAATATATTTTGATAAAATTCTAAGACAGCAATTTAAGCTGTAGGAAATCTTTTGATATGAAAATCACTTGGGAGATTTGCAAAACTGATTTTGGAAAATATTTACCAAAACCGAAAATATTTCTCTCTTATCCTTTGGAAAGTGATTAATTCAAAATTCAAGCTGAGATTCTTTTCCAGGTATTTCACGGCTATTTTTAAGGGGAAAAGATAGTCTTTTATCCTCCAAAATCAAATCCCTACAATATTGGGAAACTCTATCCTCATTGGATCTTTTAGCCGTTGGAATTCTCTGTGCTAAGCAAAAATCTCTCTTTGCTAAACATAACTGATTTTATCACTTCTCCTTATTTTTGACTGTTGGATTTTTTGTTTAAAAACTCAACATTTCACTCCCATTCATAAGCGGAGAAAAAACGAGAAACATACACAACATACGCAAAAAGGGAGAAGTGCAAAAGTGGTTTTTCTAGTGAGAAGAATTTTTCGAGCTACTCTTGAGAAAAGAAAAACCGAGACAAGTTGTGTTTAAGCTGAGCTTTCAAACTATTGGCATACTAGGACCTCATTGTACCTTACATATGCTTAAATCAGAAGCACCCCTGTAAGGTGTTTTGTAACCCTGATCTTGGATCAGAAAAGTGAGTGAGTGGTCCTCAGTCGTGTGGACTTTGGACGTGTCCAATCTGGTGAGATTTGGACGTGGTGTAACCTTTCTTAGAAAAGAAGGTTATGTGGTTGCAAGTTGTAACAAGGTGTGTTGCATTTGTAACGTGTGAAGCCCGTTCGTGAAAGTGGTTAAATCCTACACGAGGTAGGTCGTGGTTTTTCACACCTTAGTTGGGCTAGAGGTGTTTTCCACGGAAAAATTGTGTGTGCTTCATTTCCGCATTTATCTTGTTGATTTTCACCTTTGAGCAAATTGAAAACATCTGGTGCAAACAAGTCAGAGGGTTGTTTGTAATTCAAGAACAACCTCTGCAATCAGGAGGGTGTTTGTCAGTAAGTACGTGAAAATCGAACACCACAATTCACCCCCCTCTTGTGGGTAAGTACTCCTAAATTTAACACTCTCTAATTCAACAAGTGGTATCAGAGCAGGTTCTCCTTTGAAAATCTAACACCTTTGAGAGATCCTTGAAGATGAGTACTCCACAAGGCATGCTTGAAGGTCAATCCATAACTCGTCCACCATACTTTAATGGCCAACACTATAGTTGGTGGAAGAATAGGATGGAAAACTACATCCAAGCCGAGGACTATGAGTTGTGGATGCTCATCAAGCATGGACCACTCATCCCTAAGAAAACAACTGAAGATGGAAAGTCAATCCCCAAGGAGCCTAAGGAGTTCAATGCTGAAGATTACAAGATGATGGAGAAGAATGCCAAGGCCAAGAAACTCCTATATTTTGGCCTAGGTCCTGATGAATATACTCGCATATCTGAATGTGAGTCGGCCAAAGAAATCTGGGATGCTTTGCAAGTAGCTCACGAAGGGACCAATCAAGTAAAGCAATCCCGGATTGAATTGCTTATGAGAAAGTATGAGCTGTTCGAGATGGGTGATCGGGAAAGTGTGATGGACATGTACACTCGCTTCACTCACATAACGAATGAGTTGAAATCCTTGGGAAAATCCTTCACCACCGAAAAATTGGTAAGGAAGATCCTAAGAATTTTACCTCATTATTGGGAAGTGAAAGTAACGGCCATCCAAGAAGCTAAGGACATGAACAAGATCACCCTAGATGAGCTGATTGGCAACCTCCAAACATATGAACTTAGGAAATATTCTCAACAAAAAGATGAGACAAAGAGAGAACGAGGTCTTGCACTAAAGGCCTTAGAAGATGATTCTGATTCTGAGGAGGAGGAGATTGCCATGATGACTCAAAAATTTAAGAAGTTCTTCAAGAAAGTCAAAGAAAACATCAAAAGAAAGGACTTCGGTAAAGCCAGGAACACCCCTTGGGAACAGTTCACTGGGTGCTTCAAGTGTGATAAGCTGGACCACATTGTGAGAAACTGCCCACTGCACAAGGAAGAACAAAAACCCGAACACCCCAAAAAACAGGGGAGGAAACAGGGTGTAAGCAGCTCAGCGAAAAGATTCTCAAAAGCTATGCTCGCGGCCTGGGGAGATTCAAGTGAGGATGAGGAAGGGTCTGAAGCTGGGGAAGCTGATGTAGCACTCATGGCAAGGAGTGACACTGATTCAGATGATGGGTCAACGGATAGTCTGACTCAACTCAAGAACAAGGTACGTGGTCTAAATAAATCAACTCTTGAGAAATTAGTGTACAATATAATGGATATATGTGCTGAATTAAAAGGGGATGTTCGAGATTTAGAACTTGAAAATGAAACCCTTAAATTAGAAAAGCTTGAAGTTGACAAAGACACTCTTGCCTTGCATGAAAACATCAATGTGCTTAAAGAAACTCTACTCATGAGAGAAGAGACTTGTTCCACTAAACTAACTGAGCTACAAAAAGAATCTCTTGACTTAAACGGTACGGTCGAGTCTTTGCTGGAAGAAAACAGAAACTTGCTTGAAAAAATAAAACACTTAGAATCGAACCTTGCCACAAACAAGCTCTAGAACAGGTCCTCAAGGGCGTTGGAATGGTTAAACACTCATCATAGTCAAAATAGAAGAGGACTAGGTTTTGTGCCTAAGATGACCTACCCAGTGAATAACAAATATGTGGGATTACCTGAAAATATTGTTTGTTTTCATTGTGGTAAAACGGGGCATTATCGATATGCTTGTCCTATAAGAAAGTATGCCATTAAAAAGAACTCAGTGCATGTAAAACAAATGTGGGTTAGGAAAGATGAGATTTACACGTCTAAAGGAATGGGACCCAAGTGGATCTGGGTTCCCAAAACTAACCCTTGATTTGTTTTACAGGCTGAAGTGAGACAGAACAACCCAGCAAACAACCCAGCAAATAGTGTAGGAAACAGTCTAGGGAACAGGCAGCTGTGGTATGTTGACAGTGGGTGTTCGAGGCATATGACTGGTGAAAAATCCAATTTTCTCTCACTTACAGCATCAGAAGGAGGGAGTGTGGCATTTGGAAACGGCAAATCTGGGATAATTGTCGGTATAGGTAAGATAGGTGAGTCACTCTCCCATTCAATTGACAATGTTTATTTTGTGGATGGTTTAAAACACAACTTGCTAAGTGTGTCCCAACTGTGTGACAAAGACAACCTAGTAGTGTTCTCTCCAACACGTTGCTTGGTTGTAAACATGAACACAGGAGATGTTGTGTTGAGGGGGAAGCGATACATAAATGTTTATAAAGTGTGTATTTCTACTCTTCCCCAAAATAATTTGACTTGTTTGAGTGCCTTAAAAGATGATGTTATGCTTTGACACAAACGACTAGGTCATGCAAGCCACTCTCTTTTGAACAAACTTGTAACCAAAGATTTAGTAGTTGGCTTACCTTCCATCAAATTCAATGATGACAAGGTATGTGATGCATGTGCCAAAGGCAAACAAGTCAAAAATTCAGTTAAGTCTAAAAAGTGTATAAGCACTACTCGACCCCTTGAATTAATACATATGGATCTATGTGGTCCAATGAGGATCATGAGCCGAGGTGGCAAGAGGTATGTGCTTATGGTAGTGGATGACTACTCTCGTTTCACTTGAACTTTGTTTTTGGCTTCTAAAGATGAAACTTTTGAAAAATTTCTTACTTTCATTAAAAAGATTGAAAAGAGGGTAGGACACTCTTTGGTATGCATAAGGTCTGACCATGGTACAGAATTTGAAAATTCGAGCTTTATTGACTATTGTAATGAGCATGGTGTTAATCACAATTTTTCAGCTCCAAGAACACCCCAACAGAACGGGGTGGTAGAGCGTAAAAATCGTACTCTAGAGGACATGACTAGAACAATGCTTGTTGCTAGTGGTCTTCCTAGAAATTTTTGGGCTGAAGCTTTAAACACATCATGTTACATTATAAATAGATGCATGATTAGACCTGTTCTTAACAAAACTCCTTATGAGATCCTCAAAGGAAGAAAATCAAATATTTTGCATTTGAGAGTTTTTGGGTGTAAATGTTTTGTGCATAACAATGGAAAGGATGCCTTAGGGAAATTTGATCCAAGGAGTGACGAGGCAATATTCCTCGGTTACTCCTCACATAGTAAGGCATACAAAGTGTTTAATAAGAGAACCTTGTGTGTTGAAGAAAGTGTGCATGTGCTTTTTGATGAAACTAACTCTCTAAGTGAGAATGATGCACAGGAGGAAGACCTCGAACTAGGTCTTGTTAGAAAAGACATGCTGCTTCAAGATGAACCAGGTAAGGATCAACCTGAGGATCAAGGCCTGAAGCTGTTCTTCAGGAAGGTAGGCAGGGTGTGAACCAAACAGGGGGAAACAGGGTGGAACCCTGTTCGGGACAACATCAGCCGAACCCTTCTGAGATAATTTCAGGAATAGGCTCCCAAACAGGCTTGGAAACAGGTGCTGAACTTGTTTCACCAAGTATTCCAGCTAGGATGGAAAGCATATCTGTAAACCCACTTTCACCACGATCATGGAAATACCAAAGTTCACATCCTCTTGATCAAATTTTGTCTGATATTAATGCAGGAGTTCAAACTAGATCTAGGCTTAAAAATTTCTGTGCTTTCTATGCTTTTCTCTCAAAAATTGAGCCTAAGAATATTAATGAAGCTCTTGCAGATTCAGATTGGGTCACAGCCATGCAAGAAGAACTCCATCAGTTCGAAAGAAACAAGGTATGGCACCTTGTGCCATGGCCAGAGGATAGAACAATCATTGGAACCAAGTGGGTGTTCTGTAACAAGCTAGATGAGTGCGGAACAGTCACTAAGAACAAGGCCCGACTGGTGGTTCAAGGCTACAACCAAGAAGAAGGAATTGATTATGAAGAGACTTTTCACCTGTTGCAAGGATGGAAGCCATTCGAATCTTGATAGCTTTTGCAGCCCACATGGAGATCAAGTTATATCAAATAGATGTTAAAAGTGCGTTTCTAAATAGGTACCTTAAAGAGGAAGTGTATGTCAAATAACCCCCCGGTTTTGAAAGTGATGAATTTCCTAACCATGTTTTCAAACTTGACAAGGCACTTTATGGTTTAAAACAAGCTCCTAGAGCTTGGTATGAGCGGTTGTCAAGCTTTTTATTGGAAAATAATTTTGCAAGAGGCAAGGTAGACAATACCTTGTTTCTAAAATCTAAGGGGGAACATTTGTTGATTGTCCAAGTATATGTCGATGACATCATATTTGGTGCAACTCATCATGATTTGTGCAATAAATTTTCAAAAATGATGAGGAGTGAGTTTGAAATGAGCATGATGGGTGAGCTTAATTTCTTTCTAGGCTTGCAAATCAAGCAAACTTCAAACGGCACCATGATCCATCAACAAAAGTATATCAGAGAGTTACTTAAGCGTTTTAAGATGGAGTCGGCCAAGCCCATTGATACTCCCATCTCTCCCTCAACCAGGTTAGTAATGGATGATGGTAGTCCCTCAATTGAGGAGAAATCCTATAGGGGCATGATAGGATCACTCCTATACCTGACGGCTAGTAGACCTGACATTGTTTTCAGTATTGGTCTATGTGCACGTTTTCAGTCTAACTCTAAAGAAACTCATCTTAAGGCTGTAAAAAGGATTTTAAGATACTTAAAACATACACCTAATCTAGCCTTATGGTATCCTAGAGGTTGCAACTTTGATCTTGTTGGGTATGCTGATGCTGATTATGTAGGTTTCTTGGTTGATAGGAAAAGCACCTCAGGTATGGCTCACTTTCTTGGACCTTGTTTGGTATCTTGGGCAACCAAGAAACAACTCTCTGTTGCCTTGTCCACAGCAGAAGCTGAGTATGTGGCAGCTACATCTTGTTGTGCTCAGTTATTATGGATAAGACAACAACTCAAGGACTTTTGTGTTGACATAGGATGCATTCCTATTTATTGTGACAATACAAGTGCAATTAACATTGCCAAAAATCCATGTCAACACAAAAGAACAAACATATTGACATTCGTCATCATTTTTTAAGAGACAATGTTGAAAAAGGAGTGATCTCAATGAATTTTTGTGCCACTGAAAATCAAATTGCTGATATATTCACAAAGGCATTGAGTAGAGAACAATTTGAAAGGAATAGACTCGAACTAGGCTTAATTAGAACAACCTGACCAACCTGTTCTCTCTCCCTGTTTGCAAAATTTAAAAGTGACGGGTACAACATGTTAAATTTTTGTTTGCAATCAACTTGTGTGCTATGTTTAGCATATGTGAGGTTTGCAACTTGCTGACACTCGTTGAGGTCTAATGAGATTGCCCTTATTGTCCAATGTTACCGAACAAGTAACCTCAAGAACAAGCATCAGGAACAGGTACGCCTCTTGTTTGTCAAATGTGTGCAACAAATTGAAAACTGCTAATCTCTTCCCGAGGCGTGCGCGGCCTAAATAAATGCTAAAGTTCGTTGCAAAAACGGGCAAAATCTTTTAAAGATTTCGCACGTCTCTCTCTCCCTTTAAAGCTCTCTTGCTCAAATCTCTCACCTCCACTGAAACTCTCTTGCTCTAAAACTCTGTTCAAGAAACCCTAATCTCTCTCCTTCCTCTGAAAAATGGCGTTTTCCATTAGCTTCGAGAGCTCCTCGATCTTGACCCAGGGCAACCAGACACAGGGCACAGCCTTGCAAATAGCCACAGCCCTGTTTGCACCTACACAATTTCTGACGGCCCTCATGGAAGGAAACAGGGTCAGAAACAGGGCCTGAAGTTTTTAAGGAGAACCTAGGGGAGGATTTGTCAAGAGAAGAAGGGGGAAGTAGTGGTCAACTGGAGGAGGCCCCTGCCAAAACTGAACAAGCCACACCGGTACCACCAACCGGTGAGAAACGCAAACGGTACAAAATTGTGGCTAGGCGTACTAGAATGCCAAGAACACGACCACCATCAAGGCCTAAAAGCGGCCAGACTGAAGAGCCCTCAAAAAGTGAACCCCCTGTCAAACCAAAACCACAAATCCACTCTTCGTCCAAACCCACAAACAGGCCAACTCGAAAATCAGCCCGAATTGCTTTCCAATCCACGCCTCGTCCTGCCAAACAGTCAGCCCCTGTTGTTGAGGAGATTGATTCCTCCTCTGAGCCTTCATCAGATAGCGACACTGAGAACACTGCCTTCAAACAGGGCACGCCCGTGTTCTCAGAGTCCTCAGAGGATAAGCCTCTTCCTATACCAAAACCATCACCCCTCAAAACTCCCAAGAGAAAAGCCTCCCTCAAACATGCCTCCACCCAAGACCCTCCTACTGAGCCCCAACCTAAACGAGCCAAGAAATCTACCCCGTCTGCAATCTCAGCCAAACTGACCCAATTGATTCAGAGACGGGTTGTCAGGGGCAAAATTATAAAGGTCAAATATTTTGAGGAACAGGGTCTGGAGGTGTTTCTGCACAAGCTGCGTGCACAGGGGTGGTATGAGTTGTTTACAAACACCCAGTTGGGGTGTTCTGTACATGAGTTGGCAGAGTTCTATGCCAACTGCACTGTCACCGAAGGAGTGGTGACAAGTATTGTTAATGGGAAGCAGCTTCGCTTTGATGCGAAGATATTAGGGAAAATTCTGGGGATTCCCTCCACGGGCTTTGATATATATGTGAGAGAAGACAAGACTATTCTAGGGACAGCCAGGCTGCTAGAGCTCTCTCAGAAATTTAGCCAGCAATCAAGCCTCCAAACACCCAAGTCCGTGAAGAAAGGGGACATGACATCGCTCCATCAATTGATATTCTGGTTTATCATCAAGAATGTCATCCCCAGGGGCCAGGGTCGCAATCTTGCTGATGCCATGGATCAATGTTTGATGGATCTGATGGACAAGGAAGAGCAAATCAACCTTCCTGCCATCATGATTCGCCACATAGCAAGAATTGCAAACACCTCCAGGGAACATGACCTGGGATACGGCTTCTTCTTGACTAGTGTGTTTGAGCACTTTGGGGTGACACTGCAGAAGAAGGTGGGCGCTCAGTTCATTGATGAGATTGGGAGTAACACCCTTATGGGGTGTGGGTATGCTTTGATTGAGGGGTCTGCCTCAGAACAGGGGACCAGAACACCCCGTCCTCCTGTTCCTGTCAGTTCCTCAACCAAGCTTGAGGCTGCTTTGGAAGAAAACTCTCGCCTCAGTACTGAGCTTAACGCTGTAAAGGCTGCCCTGGACGAGCAAAAAGCTCTAAATGCAAAACGCCATGCAGATCTCCTCTCCCTTCTCTCTTCACTTTCAGCAAAATTTTCTCCTTCTGCTCCTTGAACACCCCTCATGAGCTGTTCCCATCTGTTGTCCTCATAGCCTGTTCTCACTTCTCACTTCTCTTGCTAGTTTGTCCCTTTTGTTGCACTCGTTTGATGAATGACAGGTTATCTTATTTTTTGATTGGCTTTGCCTTGCTTGCTTTCTGTTGTGAATTGCTTGTGTGTGACAAGGATGGCCAATCTTATTACCGTACCAACACACTTGAGTGTATCGCCTGTTGCCTTTCCTCCATTACTCAAGTGGTGGTGATAGCAAACACCCTCTGTTTGACTGTTCGCCCCTACTTTTTAATGATGCCAAAAGGGGGAAGATAGGTTGACCAATATTGTTTTAGTTTTGCCATGGACGAGTTAAATTTCTTACACTCTTTCGATACTGACTGCTACATGTGAATTGTCGGTCCTATAAATAATTGGCACTAATCACTTCAATTGTCCTTGAAAGTCAATATGGTCACTTGGTTTGTCATCATCAAAAGGGGGGAATTTGTTAGAATGTATAAGGTTTTGATGATAACAAATCCAAGTGTTGTAGTAGTTGTTGTTGTTCCAAACAGGCTTTACCAACAGGGTCTTACTGCTGTTCTTCAATATATTAAAACTGTTTGACTAATGGTTTATCAAGAACAGGTACTCAAGTCAGCGATGTAAGAACAACCATGAGGAACAGGCTCTGTAAGGTGTTTTGAAGCATATCCTGTGAAGTGTTTAAAACATAAGATATAAGTGTAGCTGTGACAAACAAGTTCTGTGAAGTGTTTGCAGCAAAATCGTTCTACAAGATGACTAGTAGTTACAACAAGATGTCTTGATCTGATTTGGTTTTATATTTTTAGACTCTTGTTAATATGCCAATTAGAAAGTTTTAATTTACCCCTCACTGGAAACGGTTTTGCTTTTCGGAAAATATTTTAGATCACCCTTCAGAACAACCCTGGGAACAGGGCGATCAGGGTGTTTCCCGAATAAGTTGTGAAAAACTGCTTTGTATAAATTTTATCTTTAGGATTTTGAGCAGCTTCTTCAATGATTTGCAAGAAAGATTTTTCTATGGAGTATCTTATTCCTTACCCTAAAAACGGTTATCAAAAATCTTAAGGGATTTGCAAAATCTTTTTAAATAAAAAGAATATCCAATTTTTGGCAAGTGGATAAGGTAGTTGAGAAAAACATGGGCTAGCTGCTGAAGAACACCGCCTTGTGCACGTGGTTCAGGAAGTGTTTTCAGCTCATGTCACCTTACCCCTTGTAGCTAAAGGATTCTAATTTCTCTAGGATTTTAGTTTCCAAAAATTTCAGAAATAGTTTTTCCATCCCTTGTGGGTAAAGGATTCTATATTCTTCAGATTTTTTAGTTTCCAAAAAAATTTGATGAATTGTTTTCCAAGCACTATAAAAGGCGGCTTCTTACAATCTTGGAGACATTGGTTTTCAAAGAGAAAAAAATCTGAGTTCATGAGCTAAAACGTTTGAAAAGAAAACTGAGCCTTGTGAGTGAATTAATTGAGCTTTCAAAGTTGGCATACTAGGACTTCATTGTACCCTATATTAGCTTAGTTAAAGAATCATTGTAATAGGGTGTTTTTCCTTTATATTCTTCTTTCACGAGAGTGAGAAGAGTGTGTGTCCAAATCAAGGGGATTTTGGACGTGGGGTAACTCGTCTTAGGGAAGACAAGTTACATGTGTTACAAGTTGTAACAAGGTGTGTTACTATTGTAACGTGTTTAGCCCGTTTAATGAAGTGTGCAAATCCTACAGGAGGTAGGCCGTGGTTTTTAACCTCAGTTGGGCTAGAGGTGTTTTCCACGTAAAAATCCTGTATCCATTATTTCTGCATTCAATTTTGTTGGATTTTTGCTTCTGCTTATCTCAGAAACAACCTGTACGAACAGGGTCTAAGACTGTTTGCCAGCATATTGCGAAAATCGGACACCACAATTAACCCCCCTCTTGTGGTTGTGTACTCTCTAATTCAACAAAAGGGCAAAGTAATTGCACTTGGGGGAGATTTTAGGCAAGTTCTATAGGTAATACCTAAAGGCAGTAGAGGTGAGATAATAAATGCATGTTTTGTGACGTCAACATTGTGGACAAATGTTGGAGTACTTCATTTGACTCAAAACATAAGGTCACAGCTTGATCAAGGTTCAAGCTTAGTATGTGTAAATTTTATACCTTATTCCACTTTGATTGAGCTTATGATAATTGTTAAATTAGATTTTTTATTAGTGTTTTGTTGGTTTTGTAAGTGATAAAGAGAATTGTTTAATTGGCAGATAATGGATGCAAAATATGCTAAAAGTTATACAAGTACCTGGGTTAACCCTAGCATTCAACAAAGATGAAAAAGAAGCCAGAAATTTGGCATGGGCAGCCTTAGTTAGGGAAGAAGTCCAAATATGTGCTAAGTTGTTCCTCCTAGAGTTCAGAGCCTAATAAGTCAACAACTCCCCACCCAGGAGAAGAAGTATAAAGAGAAAACCGAAAAAAGAGAGATAAATGAAAAGAGAGCCGAGGTTGATTATCTAATAAAGAGAAGTCTATTAGTCAAGTAAAGATGACCTTTTAGCCCAGTTTAAGTCTAGCACTAAGAGTCAATATACTTCCCATGAAGCCCCGAGGCATACATATCATGACATTGTGTTGCATTGGATAAAAAATGAGAGACAGGGCACATTCATAGCCTAAGTATCTTCTGATTGCATGTTTTGCTTGCATATGCCTTAGTGGCTAGGTTATTACGGCGATAGAATCAATTTTGATGTGTACACATTCCCCCCCCCCCTTTTCCTTATATATCTGGTATGCTTTTGAAAAATCCAAAAATCTTTCAAAGATTTTGTAGGTATATCTTCTACGAACCCTCATGAGACCTCATTTGTCCACTTGTGGGAAGCAAGGGCTTAAAGTATTTGTTGCACACACTAAACGCAACTATGATTCCAATCAAAGTGAGTAGTTGTTTTGTTTTGTTTTGCTTGAGGAAGACCACAATCTTGCTGTGGGTGTATTTTTTTGGGCTTAACATGTATGAATTTTATGCCCCATTCTACCTCAATTTAACACTATTGAAATGTTAGCTCAAATACTACATTCTCGAACACTAAAAATTGACTGATTAGTGTTCTGATTTAGTCAAAACACTAAACATTACTCCAAAAACTATTGCCGAACATGACTTAAGTAGCCAAATGATATAACGCAAAACCCCTAATATCGCTACCGTGGCCACTTTCACTTTCAATGTTCCTATAGCCGGATTAGTCACTACACTTCTTTCCCTTTGGGGCATTGTGCCGTTGTAAGATTTCCTATTATGGAAGTCTATTTGTCTCATAAGGAAATAAATGTTGTCGCTAGGGAGATGCCTTGAGCAAATTGGCTAGGCATGACTTAGGTATTGATATTCTTACCTCGATATTATTTTGATGATCTAAAAAAATTAAATGGTTTTGCTTCTAAGTGGTATCCAGTAACTTGTACTGGAATTGGCTATTTCAGTTGTGGTTCCAACGGTTAGGAATTGAAAGCAATGGTTTAGATTTCAGTTTCTAAAATTTGGAAATTAGTTCGATTGATTTTGATTTTGGTTGAATGGGTATTCAAAATCACTCTCTCCTATTATGTGCATATGTTTAATGCGCTGTTTTTACTTGGTGGGTTAGGTATAAAATACTGCATCACCGGACAGGGAGCATTGGTTGGTGTAGAAGAGGATCTATGTTTGTTGTGTGTTTTCAATTTTAAATTAAGGACGTTCAAATTTTGCTACCCCAAAAAAAAAAAAATGGTTCCTTGAGTACTTGGTTTTGAAATCTTGATGCCGTGCATCATTGGTGATGAAAAAAATACAAATGATAATCTAAACTAGTTATACATTTGGAAAATAGCCTATCCAATCCCCTCTCTTTTGATGGTCGGGTGTAATTTTAAACTGCCTTATGTTGGTGGGCTCTAATTGTTAGACTGTTTTCTGTTGAGTTGCCAAATTTAAAAGGGATGATCTTTTCTAAAATGGAGGTCAAAAAGTAGAGTAGATGTTAAGTTTGTGATGTTGCTATTGTTTTTGTACTTATCTGTCATAACAAATTATGTGGTGTGATTGAGAGATGTCTCTATAATGTCTGAGGCCATGTTTCATAATAGTGCGTTATCGTTTTTAACTTAATTAATCCAAGTAGCAATATATTAAATATTAATATTGAAATAAATTAATGTTGAGACTAGTATTTCAATTAGTTTCTAAAAAATTAATACAACTAGATTTTGGCCTTTTCAAAAAAATTGCATCTTATATTTATTGATTAACAACCTTTATTAATTTTAATTTTGGTGTAATATTTTTTTGTCAATTTACTTTAATCTACTAACGTAATAGTTAAATTTATCAAATAAATTTTCTTCAATTGTACAACTAAATATGCTTACATTTAAATTAGATAGCTATTTGTTATATTTAACTAGTCATTTTCTATGTGAAGATTTGCTGCTTGAACAATTAATTTTGTCGAATGAGGAATGTACATATTCAAATAATGTATTCGGAAAAAAAGTCGAAAAAACACATAATGCTTTCATTTTGATGCCCTTTTTTCTTTTCATTTAACAAAATTTATAAATATTAGAGTATACACAATGATAAGTCACAATTTTGGCTCAAAGTGGGGGCTTACCCTTTCACATCATCCCATGAGCTAATTTTTTGTCTTTCAAGTTTTGCTCCTCACAACACAGGGTTTACAACTTTGACTCATTACATAAAATAATACCCATAGCCTAACTTTATAACACACAATATTATTTTAAAATAAAAAAGAAAAAACAATCAAACATTAAAAAAAAAAAAACAAAAAAGCAAGAGGAAAGGTGACATGCCGGCTCGTCACCCGCAACTTCGCCGGTGAGCCACACTGCACGTGCTCTTAGCACAATAGCAGTGCTCAAAAACAAAAAAACAACGAAAAAACATAGGAAAAAAAGGAAAGGTTGTAAATAGTGCAAGTTTTCATTGAGTTCAAGTAGTTCAAGGTCACATCCAAATGTAATGGGAAATTCAAGTCCTGTTACAAGGTATTAATTCTTATCTTCAATTACACAATCATGTTTTATTACTCATATCTTTAGGCAAGATAAATTGCACAGTTGATTGGCTTACAAAATTTGGTCTTTCATTACACTCCACGATAATGTGGATGAGGTCCCTTACAGAAACTTACTTTGTATTGTTTTTGAGAACAATATAGGAATAACCTTCAAGAGAAAAACCTCCTAAGTTGTATGACTTACCTTTCTTACACACACACAAAAAAAAAAAGAAGCTTTCATTGACTTCATTTGTACTTTTCCACATCAACGTTGTATATTCAAACATGTGATTCATACCAGAAGTGCTACGTATGTTATATAATTTGGCCATGTGATGTGCTTTGTCGTATAGCATATGTTGTACAAGGGCTTGATCGTTTTTTTCCATCAGTAACAAGCCCAAGAGTGGGCAAATACAAGCAACATCAAAATCAAATCATTCCCCTACCCAAAAAAAAAATAAATAAATAAAGGACAACAAATAAATAGCTATGTAATTCAGGAAATAAAACAATAAAGACTATGACCCACGCAAGAAGAATAAACATTGGCTTGACTCTAGTTGTCTGTCAAAGCATCAGAGTTGTCTTCGATGTGTGGATGAGTTGAAGATTCAAGAGCAAGTTTCAAAGTGAATGTTCCTCTTCTTTGCACTTGTGTAATCTTTGTAAAAACTTAGAAATAATTGTATTTTTATTGAAGAGCAAATTGGGCTAGACTATGCATTTTATTACGTGAGATTTAGAGTATGTTGTCAAGTCAAAATGTGCAGGCTAATATCCAGCATCGCAATTGAGATAGCTTGATGTTTCAGTGATTTGTATAATTTGGGAAAATAATGTCTCTTTTTTTTTTTTCCATCATTGTTTAGGCTGCTTGATTGCCAGTTGGCTTCATGATGAAAACAACTGTATTTTTTATGACAAAAAGAAAATTCAACAATTAAAATCCAGTTATTATTTTGTCCATATAGGAGGAGTACCTAGGGCACGGTATACCCGCTGCAGTTGATAGGTCCAGTACATACACGTTTAAAAGCGAAAAATCATGACATTACGTCATTGTGGTAGTTGGTGAACACGACACCGCATGAATAGCATATCTCATGCTTCACGAATCATGTTGTCAATGTGTACATATCTTTTTGTTTAATCACCGTAAACTCTTTTGATTTTTTTTTATGTGGAGCGCGTTCAGTAAAATTAGCTGTTTTAGTAATGATTAACTGTTTTACTAACTGTTAGTGATTTTATTAGCGATTAGTTGTGACCCACTAATGGTTAGTGGTTAGCGGTTCAACTAGCGATTTAAAATAAATATGTTTGATAAAGGTAGCTGTTGAAGTGACCGATTTATATAAAATGACTAAAAAGGACACAATAAATAAATGTGTTTAGTAAATCAAAAGAAGAATTTTGTAATTTCTAATGCAACCACTAGGTAGAGGTTCTTAAAAGCTACTTTCATTAACTTTCAAAAAACACTACATAACCCTCTAACCACTACCTCATTCACTACTTTACCGAACACTTTAAGTAGTGGTCCTTACCATTTTGACCACTACAAACCACTAACCTCTACTTCAACCTCAATTACCGAACACGCCCGTAATTAGCACAAAAGTCAAAAAGAAAGCCACAGTTTTTTCTTCTCATTATCGTCATGACTCAGTTTTTTAATGAGATATACAAATAAACAATAAAAACAATATCTTATTATTGTGAGCATATGTTTTGTAGGTTTGGTTTCTTTCATTTCCGTATTTTATTATACTTGAATTTTGAGGGTTGAGATCAACATGTGAACATTAAATATATGCCTATTGCTCATCAAACATATTAGTATTGTATACCAAGTATAACATCAATGCCCATTGCATATATATATATATATATATATATATATATATATATATATACACACACACACACACATATATCTATGTTTATGTATATATGCATATATATGTTTATATATATATATATATATATATATATATATATATATATATATATATATATATATATATATATATATATATATATATATATATATATATACATACATACAGATATATATATATATATATATATATATATATATAT